>QVOB01013098.1:0-46309 GCA_014839585.1 Pseudomyrmex concolor
GTTTTGAAAAGGAATTGAAAAAAGGGAGGGAAAAAGAGAAGACAAAGTTAGTAACGAAACTTAAAATCGTCATCTTCGTTTTCTAAACCAGCGTAATTGAACTCGTCCCGTGTGTGCGGACGGAACAAATCTTTTGATTGAACATGTACTGACGGGAAGATATTGATACACATCTGTGTTCTTTGTTACACTTCTGCTTACACTAGTGAGCTAACAGTAAATACATTGTGGGTCTCGCTTCTTTTCTCGAGTCTAATACAGCGACGTTGCCGCGGCTTCGTTTTGAACGGTCTGGGAGGACAAGGTGCTTCTTTTGAATGCAAAATGTTTCAATTTTTGTTTTCAATTTAATCGCTTGTGCCAATCTCGAAATTAGATGCGTTAAATTATTTTTTGAAAAATTGTATCTACTGATGTATCTTCAAAAACAATATAAAAATGTTGAACGCGACGTAAACAATTTACATTCAAACAAACACCACAACGATACTCGTCATCTTCCAACGATCTGACGATCGTTCTCAAAGAATGCGTTGCAACGAAGCCGGGCAACATGCGTTCGACTTCGTCGGAGAATAGACTAAACAAACAAACAATAACAACAAAATAATAATAAAATTTCTCTTTTTGCGATTGATGTTAAGCATCGAACTTTTTCGTCGTGCTATTTGTATATCTTGGCGTCATTTACGATTTATGACACTGTATCGCACCACACGCATAATGCTCGCGGCAAGCTGCGACGATTGAAATATCGCTTTCAAATCACACGTTCTTGCTTTCTATCGAATTTTATCGATAAGCATAAATTATCTTAATATTTCAATCACCTACAGCGAATCGCGCTCGATGTCGTGAAAACGACGCGTAGGAAGGCAAGAAAACGCTTCTTCAAGGAACCTTCCTTATTTCATTGGTTCTATTTTGGCACGGGGTTGAGTCACGCGCGTTTAAACGAGAAGTTACACGCGCAAGATTTTAATCTGAGAAGAATTCGTGAAGAGCTCTGAATTTAGAAGAAATTTACTAACGAGAGAGGAATGTCGGTAATTTCGATGAATCTTGAAACCACGAACGATGCAAAATCCTTTGCCGATAAATAAGCAGCTCCCCTGTAAACACACTGTAAAAGTGCTAAAGGAAAAGAAGAACTATGTCGATTTTGATAAATAATTAAAAATTGTAAAATAATATGTATCAGTCACGTTTTTCACGTGTATATTGATAATTTTGATTTTGTTTTTTTTTTTTTTATAAATTTACGGAAGATACCGTCCAGCGGTTTCGTCCGCGATCGATCTTCTCATTTACCGTGACTCGTTCTCGTTTGAGCGTCTAGAGCGAATCGAAGTTGGATTCCCGATCGCTAGTCTGCGAAAAAAAGCATCACAACCAAATAAAAAATATAGAACGTTAATCTCTCGCAATTTTTAAAGAGAAAAACAATTTCAACGTGAAGTGTCTTACCCTATCCGGACTATACAATGGCGGGTGTTGTGCCGGAAGTCTCAGTGTGCTGCCTAAATCGCGTTCGGCCATAGTATGACCCTCGCTGGCGCTGTCTCTGATGTCCCTGTTATCTCTGGCGTCTTTGACGCTATTCCTTCGCACAGCGGCGACTTTCGTTGGCGGTTGGATCGTCGTTTCGCCGCACGATCTCGCCAAAGTGGAACCCGCCTCGCCTAAGTCCAATCTGAGCAGCTTCGTGGGTGCTTGGATGGTCGTTTCGCCGCACGAGCGTGCCAGAGTCGAGTCAAGATCGACTTGAAGATCTCCGCTTCTCAGCACCTTCGTCGCTGTCTCCACAGTGGTTTCGCCGCAGGAGCGCGCCAAAGTGGATTCAGCGTCCACAGTGCGAGTGACCGTTGCTGATACCTGTTATCAATAATTAAATTCACATTTCGCTAAAATTTGTACGCATAAAGAGATAAAAAAAATTATAAAACGAATATCGAAAATCGAAAAATACCTGAAAACCGGCGCTCACGAGAGCACCTGTGGGCGTCACCGGATTTCTCGTCCTCTGTAGATCAGACTCTTTGCAATCTTTCGTGCTCGATATGCTTTGCTTTCTGTTTGCCGGCGAGCTCGTACCATTGTCGAGGTAATTGAGAAGCTTGTGCTCTTCGGCGGCGAAAGTGCTCAAGCAGCCTTTGTAATTTTGCGGTGACTGCGGCGCCGATCGATATTTCGCGCGCGGTATCATTACCGTCAAAGAGCGATCACGCTGATCGTCACTGACCGATATTGCTGTAGCGACATTAATTTTTTTTTAACCAGATATTATCGTAGAAAAATCAACACGTTGACACGTAAAAATCGCAATTACAAAAAAGAAATTGCTCGAAAAATGACAATTAAATAAAAATACGAGAATACATACCAGGCGCGGATATCATAGTAGCTTTTCTCGGTGGATGACGGGGTTTCGTGCTGATTTTACGAACCGGTCGCTTGTTCGGCGGCAACGGCGCTATCATTTGCGGCGGCGGTGGCAAAACGTGCGGCACGTGATGGGGTATCGCCAGATCGGTAACGCTACCCTCGCTACTGGTATCGCCACCCGTTCTGGAGATCATTGCACGTCTGTCGCCGGTCTTTCGACCGCGTCCTGGATGACGGAAGCACGTCATTCCCACGCAAATGGTCAAGAGACCCAGTAAGATCGCTCCGGTCGTCACTAGGGCTATCAACAAAACTGTCAACACACGGAAATGTGTTAAAACTGTCTTTTATATTAATTTGTTTGTGATATTTTGATTTAACTTTACTGCAAAGTCGTTTTTGCTTTAATTTTACCTTTAAGATTAACTTGACAACGTTGGCCGCTGTGCCAAGGGAAGCATTCGCATACTTCCTGACCGAGGGAATTGGTGACGCAATGGCCTTTATTGTTGCAACCGGCACATCCTAACGGAGCTTGCGAGCACACTCTTCCAGGATACGCTGAATTGTCCGACAAATCGGCCCAGCCTTCTCTGCAAGAGCATTGATAGGAACCTCGTAAGTTGAAACACGCCGCGTAAGGCGAACAGTCGTGATGCGGTCCGTTTTCTTTGGAAGCGCATTCATCGAAGTCAACCGCCTCAATCTGAAATTAAAAAAAAAAACAAAATATAATTGAAGATCATTAAAAATGGCAAACATTTAAACATTTTTTATGTAACGCTACGTAATTTATGTTGACTCACTAAATCAAGATTCTTCGATGCGAAAACCTCCATGCCGCCCAAACTGTAATTGCTCCCGACCAAATATTTCCGAAGAATTTCTTTTAATCTGGCCTCGTTAGTGTTATCGCTAAGCTGCACGTGGAACTCGACTCTCGTGGGGTCTGGGGTGAATCCGGCGATTATAAGCCCTCTGTAAATATCTCTCAGATCACTCTGCATTAACATTCTGTCCAAGGCTTCTTTCGTCGGTGTCATCAGACGTTTGTAAGTTGTCGACGTAGAATCATTTAAGGCACTTTCGTGGGTCACGAGGTCGTGGCCGATGCGATCGAGACCGACGCGTAGAGTGTACGTGTAAGTCGCTGTGTAAATTATTTTATTTTGTATGTAAAGTGCACGCATTAAAACACATTTAACAAATTTATCGAATAAAATTTACTTACGCTTGCAAGGACGATCCGGGAACATTCTCGCAAATCCTGGCCGACACACACACCTCGTTTCAGTTCCTACCTCAGCACATATTTCAGACTTAGACGATTTGCATTCCGGCGTGCATTGATTTGCGGTGGGTATGAGAGGTGCCACAGGTGCGCCTAATATTCCACCCGCCAGTACCTTGTGAACCTCGTTGCCCGTTGGATCTTGCTCGTCACGCGAAACTTCCTCTCCGTATTCAGCCTCCACCTGCAAAATCAAGCAAAATATCTCGGTTTTGCGCAGTCAAATTACTTTTTTTTTTTTTCATATTTCTAAAAATATTCGGAAATTTTTCGATGTATTTTTCTTCGTACCTCTTCCGCCCCGGGCGCGGGCGGTTTCTGATCGCTCATTACGACAAATATCGAGTCATTATCCACAGCATTGTCGTAAAGCGAAGGTATTCTTGTGACGATCGATTGTAAGATCGTCGATGTCACTGTGGACACGACGCTCGTTGGTCGCACCAATGTTTCCGTAACCGTTTCCACCGTCGTCGTGGTCATCGTATGCGTGAGCAAGAGTGTTCTCGTTGTCGGTGGCGAACCTAACACCGATGTTTTCGTTCTCGTTACCGTCGATGTTTTAAATCGAATTACCTAAAAATAATTGCGTAAATATATAATTAATTAATTCTGTATTTTCGCGAAAGAAAGATGACGCGAAAAATATAATTATCAACAACATCAACGCACATTAAATCGTTAAATACCTCTTTTGGTTTCATTTGTACAGTAGCGTTCAATTCATCTTGATTGACGGTGTTAGTTGTCGGTTTCGCAATGTTCTTCGTAACTTGCACAACCAAATCGCTTGTTTCGGAACGAGTCTTATTGTTTAATATCGGTCTCAACGTACTGGTTACTTTCGAGATCGAACTGTCGACTCTGGTAACGATTATAGACGACTCCTTGCTCGCCGTTCTGTTTACTGTTCTGTACTCAGTCGCTTGTGGTTTTTGTGTTTTGATCATCTCAACGTTCGTCTCAGTCGAGTGTTGGTTCCTTTGATCTGTCATTTTCGTGACAGATGTTAAAGATTCGGTAGGTTCCATTTTTGTCGATGGCAAAACGCTCTCATGACTGGATTCCAGAAATACTGGATGCTCAGGTCGTTTAACGGGATTTGGCGGAACGTCCAACACGTACAATTTTGTCGAATCGACGTTGCGATGAATTGTTGACGATCTGCTCGGCTGAATGTGATCCACTTGCGATGGTCTTAGCCTCGTCGGTATTACCATGTTTGTGGGCAATGTCGATGTCGTTTGAATAGGAATTCTAGAATAAAACGTTAATTGCGCGATTTGTAGAAAATTCGAAGCTTTGTTAAATGTAACTTTTATACATACCTGGATATGTGTTTAGTACCGAAAGGCCGAACGGTGTAAATGCTAACGTGTTGAGTCATTCGCGTTTCTGCGGACTTAAGAATGTCAGGAACGTCGATCACAACCGGCAAATCAACGGTGCCGTGAATAATTGGAATCTTTGATTCGATATCCTGAACTACCGGAATGTGAGATGTTGCGACAGCAGTGGCTATCTGTATGGAACCGGAAACCGCAACAGCTGGTCTCACGGTAGCGATTTCGAGCGGTCTTGTCGTCGTTAACACTGGTGGTGGCGGTACCATGTCCTAAATTATAAGTTATTATTTAAAAAACTCTTTTATTTTGCATTAAAAAAAGTAAATATATTTTATATATTTTGTATAAATCGTAAAAACTTTGAAAAATTTTTTTAAATCTTACCTGCGACAGCAGTTCCACGAGGAAAGGTCTTGTGAGTGGCGGTCTCGGACTAGGTGGAACCATGTTCGTGCTAGGCAGAGCGGGCGTTGTCGATTCTTTCAAAGGTATGTATTTCGGCGGCTTCAGGCCCGACATATTGTTTGTCACCAAAGCGAATCTGTCTTCTATCGGCACGTGAGTAGTAGTAATGTCTATCGGTGGTGGCGACAATCCGAACACGTCACTCGACGGCGACGGCGGCGGCGGAGGTTTAAGACCTTCTTGTTCGTTTTTATTTAATTGATTCGGTTCAACCGTCACACTCAAAGGCGGCGGCATTATGTTTCTGGAAGGAACGTTTACTTCTTTAAAATTAACCGGCCTTGTTTTTCCATCTGGCTTGTTTTGAGAATCCGAAGAGGCAAAATTCATCTGATGCGCCGTATCGAGAATTTCGTCGGTCTGTTTGTTCTGCGACAAATTGTTTTTCGTGACGAGCATGCTGGGCGGCCTCTCGGTTTGCGTCTTACTGTCCACTTCTTCTCCCGTAGCGTCGACCGACATGGAAAATATGATGTTTGGACGACTGTGCGTTTCCATGCTCGCGGTATCGCTGGAAATGATCACCGGATCGGGCACTTGAGGCTTTGGTTTCGTCAGGATGTGAGGATATTCCGGATGGACTCTAGTAAATGTTCCGTGTTCCGGTCGAGCGACGCTTGGACGCTTGTTATTATTATTAATCGTAATCGGACGAGATACCGTGCCGTTTTTGTTTTCGATCGGTTTCACTTGGAAATCATGTTCCGCCGATATTTTGTGCTGAGGCTTTACGATATTCGGGGCCGCAACGCCTGTATTCCACTTCTGAAGATCATGATTCGTTTTTAATTCGTGACTCAATGTTTGATTGACGAAAATTCCCGCGATATTCGGTTTGACATTTTCCGGAAGTTTCACACCGTACTCGGGCACTCTGACTTCGAATTTAATCGGCGATTTCGTCAATATTTCCGGTTTAACGTGCAGAACGGGTCTTGAATCGGATTTAACAGGTCTGGAGAAAGGTCTTCCTATCAAAGGTCTGTCTGCTTCAGCGCCGAAGTGAGGTATAATCGCTGGCGGTTTCAAATCGATAGTGTCATCCTCCCGTTCAAGTGAATTTATCGTCGTAACTTGTCCGTCTTGAGTTTTTTTCATCGGCGGTTTTGTCTCCTCGTTGTAAGGAGCTGGTATGCCGTGAACTATCTCGTAATCAGGTTTGCCTTCTTTTCGTTTGTAACCGTAAGGAGTAATCGAGTCCACGTAACCGTTGTAAACACCAAACGGCTTACCTTGCACTACAGGTAATTCGTAAGGTCTTGTGTTGTAAGGATTGATGCTGTAAGGTCCTTGTAACAACGGTTTTCCAGCGACGCTCAAAACTGAATCGTGTTTAAAATTGACACCGTATTCCTGATCGACTTCCAGTGGTTTGCTCACGACTGTATTGATGGAAACAACCGATCCGTGTGGCGATTTCAAGGTTTGATTGACATACGCGGAATCCATCGTGTTCTTCGTATTTTGACTATTGAACTTCTGGCTGTGATTTCCTGCGTAATGATTCTGATATTCCGACGCATCAATGTCGGAATCTAACAACGTCTGTTCCGTTCGTGTATTTGTCGGCCATTTGTCAGAATTATCTCCTGATACTTGTAAATGCTTGTTTTCTTCCGACAGTGGATTCGGATGTAACGGATTATGATATTCCACAGCTCCGGTAGGTATGTGATCGCTCTGTTCAGTTTGCAAATTCGTCGTTGCGATATTATTCACGCCTGTTTTGTCGGAATAAATATGCGAAGGTCTGTTCTGATGATCGATCTGAAGAGAGAACTGCTTAGGCGGTGTTCGAGTAGGTTCCTGATAAGACTGAGAAGTCATAGGGGGACGATGCGGCAACGCGAAAGTGTTTTGCGTCTTCGTCGGCGGCCTCTGCGATATAGAATAAGGAGGTTTTCTTCCCGGAGGATATCCATTGGGTCGCTCAACAAAGACGTATCTGTCTAAAGGTCGACTGGTCGTCGGTCTCAAGACGGGTCGTGGCCTCTGTCGATTGTTCAGCGCGTATCTCATCGGTTTCTTGGCGTTCAACGCTATCTCGTTCCCGGAATCCGGCTTGCCAAGAAATATGTAGCGATGCGGAACTTCGGTCGGTGTCGTAACTTCCGCACGTCTTGGCGGAACTTGTTGAAGAACGGGATGAGAATGTCCAGATGAGTGAGAAATCGGCTGCGGTCGAATGTTTATCGTCTCCGGCTTGTGATGCACAAGAATTTCCGTATGAACTTGACTGGAGCTTCCGAATCCGTCGGGTCGTTTGATCAGATGGATTTCCGAAGGTCTCTTCTCGGGTCGTAATACAGATGTTTCTTGCGCTTCTTGCGGTCTTCCGCGCACGGGTGACAACAGAACAGCGTGCGGACGACTGGAAATACCTGGTTTCAAGGAAGTTGGTTTTAAGCTGGTCGGAGGCGACGGCGGAACCATGTAGTCGGTTGGATTTTTCTCGTTTAAATATTGAGGCAGATCTTCCACCTACACACACAATACAATACAAATATAATTTTAATCTCTATTAAAAATATTTTATATATATAGAAAAATAAGTAATTAAACGGACATTAAACTTTTATGCATACCTTTTGAATACCGACAAAACCCGGTCCAGCTTCGGGTTCCGGATAAGGTGAAGGATCGTCGAAATATTGACCGCTAATGTGAGGTTCATTAGTGTCTCCGAAAATGAGAGCCTGCGTACCGCCCTGAGGAATTACAACGTTTGCTACTTGACTCGGTTGAATATTGACTAACAAAGGTTGCCCCGTAGATCTGTCGATAACATGCGGAACTTGATGAATTATCGGCTCGCTGGGAAGCGATTTCGTTTCCGAGCTCTGAATAATAATAGAACTGTCCGGTAACAATGGATCTTTTTGCGCCCACGGCGATTGTTTTTGCTCCTCCAGCGATAATATAGTCGGACGTGGTTTTTCAATCGGTTTGCTCGGATGGATCTTGACAGAAATTATACTGTTATAAATGTACTGCGCAAAAAATTTATAATATTATACGAATGATGCAAAAAAATAAATTTACCTCGTCGAATCTCGCAGGTGGCAACGGCGCCGTTAAAGGATCTTTGGCGCTCCAGGGTCTTCTGTATTTTTCTACATTCCATTCCGGAATCTTGTGATTTATATTAGGATTTGCGTATTGTTCCACATTGAGTCTGTCGGGTGGTTTTAGCAAAGGATCGTTTTCCAGAATATCTTGTTTTGATACAATTCTTTTAGGCGGCGGCGGCGGCGCCGACTGAACGGGAAGTAATTTTTGTGACTGTTTGGAAGACGGTGAGTGATTCGCATCGAGAGGAATGGAAGCTGGTATTTTCAAGTGTTCCTCGTACACTTGATGAGCTGGTAAGATTTGCACCTGCGGTCCTTGCACGGTCGACTGAGCTTGCGCGTCATCACGATCGTCCTCCAAAACTTCTAACACAGGATGCACCGGAATGTTCGGCACCGGCATAGGCGGAGGTTTCATGCCGATGTGCTCTTCCTCTTTTAAAAATGTCTGCGGCGGTCTCGGCGCCATTTTGCCGGGCTTTCCAATGATAACGTCGCTGTTCGCGGTGATTATTTCACCCGGAGATATCGGTATGCCATCGGCGAGACTGCTCGTCACTTTGTGACGTGTCTCGGGAATGTAATTATGATTGAGATTTGCCAGATGAGCAGCTGAAAAAAGTAGCGACGTTATTCAAATAAAATTACGCAAAACATTGCGTAATTATCATTATACAAAAAAAATTTATTCTACTTATGTTGACATGCAATAAAATAATTATTATTATCATCAAAAATTTTACCAATGTGTTGACTTTCGGCAGTTTCTATGTCACCGTCAACAAATTCCGCAACAGGTATGTAGATCGGCGATCTCTGCTTCGTGGTTTCCTGAGTTTCCGGTGCGGTGTCATTTCTACGAGTGGCCGTAGGTTTTCCTTGCAACAATCCAGCCATCGCCGTAATCACCGGTCCCAGAGCAGACAGGCTATTTATGCCTAAGGAACTCAAACTGAGAAGATTGCTAACTTGATGATCATCTCCGGACTGAGAACCGGGTCGTTTGTCTTGCGATTCATCATTTGATACTGCAATGCTGTTGTTATCCTGTATAAAAGACGCAAAGATATTTTCTGTTACCGCATTAATCTAAAAGCGAACGTAAAAACAAAAATTATACCTTTTTGTTAATTGATTCTGTTGGCTTTACATCAGGACTGTCGGTGCTGTCGGACAAAGATGTTTCCGTCGACGTGGTAGTTGTCACGCTCGCGGAACTCTTTTCATGTTTTGTTGTTTCCGGAACGGAAGTCGATTCCGGAAGACTAGTGGTTGACGTTGGATCGATCTGATCTTCCTCATCAAAGAAAATGATCGTCGAACCTGTGACGACGTTTTTCACCGGATCGGAATGATGCGCGGTCGTTAACAAGGCGCTCATGTAACCCGCGTCTAACAAACTCGGGGCTATCGATTCTGTCACGACATTTTCAACGATATGCGATCGGGAAGTCACAGTCGTTGATGTTTCTCCATCCGGACCGGCCTAACAAAAAAAAAAAAAAAAAACAATTTTAAGCGTATTTGAATATAACGTCGCTACATCTTATTAAAAGCGTGTAAATACCTGCAGCAACGTTGTAAAGTAAGTGAAGGTAGTGAGATACGTTTTGGTGGCGAAGATCTGTATTGGCTCTGGTGTAGAATTAATTGGAACAGTTTTCATAGTCGTTTTTCTTACCGGTACTTTCTCCAATACCACGTCGGTCGATGTGGCTATGTTCGTACGAACCACTGTGCTGTCTTTCTCCAAAAATGTATTGAAATATGTGTAAGTGATATAATACGTCTTTGTTATGTCCGTCACACTACTGTCGGTGTTGTCCAACGCAGTCAAAGTGGTTGTCACACTGGTCGGTCGTGGCGGAGGAGCCGATTCTGTAACTATTAGCTGGAAAAATGATTTAAAAAAAAAATTACATAATACTAAAACGGATTGATAAAAGTTTGTAGAAGAGAACAAGTCAAAACCTGAGTGATTGTATCGCTGATCGTTTCTATTTTCGTTCGGTCTTCTTCCATAAATGTCTTTTCCAACACTCTGGTACTGAGGTATGTATTTGTTTCCGGTCGCGGTGCTTCTGACGGCTCGAGAATCATATCTAGGTAATGCTGTGGCGCGGTCACAGTATTTGTTATAACTTTCGTGCTACTTTCCAACGCGTCGTTTACATCCGGATGATCCGTGTTCAACGTCAGATACGTATAAGTTGTTTTAAACACTTCGGTGCGTAAAGTCGGCGATGCTTCCAGAGTCACGGCTGCAGTCTCGGAACCGGGTTTTCTGTGTCGCTCCTCCGTCGCTGTATTCGCTACAACCTAGAGAAAAATAAAATCACAATAGAACAATAAGACAAAATTTATCACTGTAATATACTTTAATTAACTATCTTGTCAAGCAATTACAAAGTTTTTTAAATTAGAAATTATTGCTATATTAAGAAATTCTAATGTCAAACGAGTTATTTCATCAGAGTTGATAATTTTATTCGGAAATCATTTATGTACAAGCGCGTGCGCGCGCGTTTGCGTAAGCACCTGCTGTTCCGTGGTGATGGTAGTCGTTCCATCCTTAGTAATCGTGTTGAGATATGTGAAAGTTGTTGTGCAAGTCTTCGTGACAAACTCATTAGGCTTATCCTGCGGGAGGAGCATGACCACCGCGTCCGACAACGTGAGGGTAGGTTGGGGATTTGAATTTTCCCATCGTAGAGCCGGAGTCGGTCCGGCGACGATAACTTCTACACCGTTTGACATTACGCGAGTCGCCAGATTGAATCTGCGTCCCTCTTCTTCATCTTTCGTTTCGTACTCTCCTGTCGTTATGATTCCATAAATAAAATTACTTCGCGATAACGTTTCTTTCTTTGTAAATATTACATATGTTCGTCAGAAAATAATGAAACAAAATTTCTCACTGTGAGAAACACTATCGGAGTATAAATTATACGTCATCTATTATTCATCTAATATTTACAATAAACAATGTATATAAATATATTAAGAGAAAAAGAGAGCCAACATAATTTGGATTACGAAGAACTTTTTACACAGAGAATATTCTATAATTTTACGAATTGTGTGGGGAATTAATATTCATATAATATATAATATATATGTATATATATATATATATTATATAAATAAACGCAAATTTAGACATGTATGTACAAGAACATATACAATTTTGTCATATACAATATGTACATTTCATACAGGATTGTAATGTACAGGATAAATTTAGAATACCAGAAGCCAATTCGCACAGAAATATATTTTACAAGTCCAATAATCCATTTTGTACGAGTCTAGCCGAATTCACGTAATCGAGAATCAGGAAATCTATAGCGAAAACAGTTTATTAGTCTAAGGATTGTATTGCACGATGATCACCGTGTGCATTCAACGTTAGCGACTCTGTTTTAATTTAGTTGTTATCTTTTCATATTTAAAAAAAAATATTTTTACTTGATATATTTTTTCTACATATACGCACATTTAAACGTCACAACGTTCGCGTCGCACGGTGTGATCATCGCAAGAAAGAGAGCCTCAGATGGGCAAAAGAGCTACTCACCGATAACAGATACTGGATTATACACAGACGATATGACGTTGGCTGACGACTCCACGGTAGGAGTGACAGTCACCGTGACGGGCACCGTCAGCGTAAGTGTCGTCACTCTCGGTCGTACTGTCGTCGACGATGTAACTTTAGTCTCCAGTCCGTTAAGTTGCGTCACCACGTACGTGTATGTTCTTAATCGCGTCGACGTCACTACCGTCTCTGTGTAATAGACGCTCGTGCTGGGCTCAAGCGCGAGATCCGGCGTTGATTTCGTCTCTAGTTCAGATTTAATAGCCGGCTTGGACGGCAAGATCTCGGGGAAATCGAGGCGAGACAACGACAGGTAGAGATCGTCCGCTAGTCCGGCCTCGATCTCCTCCGGCGTCGGCGACGCGATCTTGGTCGTGACTTTTTTCACGGGGATGGTCTCGGACACGGCGGTTCCGGCGATCGACGATTTTGCGACTTCGTGTGAATAATTCGCGCCGAGGGGTATCACGCTGGGTATGTCATCGAGATAATCGGTACGAGACGTATCGCGATCGCGCATCGACGATTTCGCAGTTTCTAGAGGTATTACGCTTTCGAAACTCGGCGCGATTGTGACACTAAACAAGGGAACCGTTTCGATGGGAGAGATCTGGGTTGAATTGGAAGCGATTTTAATTTCCGGTTGCACCGGTAATATCTCTTCTGCAGTTTGCATGATCGTTTCCGGCGTGCTCTGTACACTGCGCTCTGTAGAGTCTTCAGGAGCTTCGGTTTTTTCTTCTTCCTTATCTTTTGCACCGAGTGTTATCTCGGTGACAGGTGAAATATCCTCTTTCGTTGCGGTAGATATTGTAGTGATTTTCTCTTCGGAAATATTCGGCGATTCGGTGGATTCATCGAGTTCGCCGGTTACAGTCGTGTGATCTTTTATTATTGATTTATCGGTATCGTTTTCTTCGATAGAGATAAATTCAGTAGTTGTCACATTTTCATCCAATAGATTCGTAGTAGATTCCTCTGTGCTAGTATTATTGTCTTGCACAGCGACATCGACCGATTCTGTTACATTTATTGGCGTATCGTGTATTTTATCCGTCTTTGTTTCTTCTTCCGACGTACTTCGACTAATTGGCGTTGTCGTCATAAAATCATCACTTTCCGTTTGCGTTTCGGAGTCACTCTTAGTAGACACAATGTTGTCTTCATCTTTCGGCGAAATCGCTTTGGTTGTGGCCACGTCTTTCATCGGAATCGTAATTTTTTCTACATTTTCGGTCGTAGTCTCGTCGTCGTAATCGTCCTCGTACTCTTCCTCGTCGTCGGACGGAGGAAGGAAGAAATGATCGGTAATGATTACCGGCGTGTTTTCCTGAGGCACGATAAAACTGGCATCCGTCGACGCAAATCTCGTCTCCTCGTCTGGTTTGCTGTCAATAAGATTCGGTGTTACTTCGAGACTGGGCGTGACGGCGGAGCGATCTCTCTCTTTGTCAACTTCGTCTCCTTCGTCTTCTATTTTATCTTCTTCGTCTTCTCTGTCTGAGTATTCGTCGTATTCCGAAGAAGAAGCGGTGAAAAATCCAGTAGTAATAATCGTGAAAGTCGGCGTCGGCAGTATCGGTCGCACCGCGACTAATTTCTTTCTGGTTACTCTGACTTTATTCGTCGTCAGCGTGATCGGTGTAGTCAGAAGTTTTCTGCGTCTCGTTATTGTCACTTTGTGTTTGCTAGTGGTGGTCTGATAGCTCGTCGCGTCCGTAACGTCGGTCAAATAGATCGATCTATCCGATCCGAAAGTGCGGACACGCGTAACTACGATTCTTCGCGGTGCGTGCGTGATGGTCGAGTACGTCAGAGCCTCGGTGCGAGATGTCAAAGGTCTGCGTCTGACGACGGTGAGTTTGTATTGCCTGGCGCTTCTGCCACGCACCACGGGTACTCGAACTCTGACTCGTTTTCGTAGCGCCTCCTCGAGAGATTCGTCGTCGGGAGACTCGTCGAGTCTTCTGATATTAAAATCCTCGTTCGCGGTCCACGCGCCGTCTCTGTTGCGTTCGACGCTCGCGTCTCCGTATTGCACCGACTCATCATAGAAATCACCTGCAAAGGCGACGTTTCCGCTTGTTTGTTTTTCAACGTGTTATTCTCGTATTTAAGTTTATTCTGAGATCTGTATCACTTTACATGATGATATAAAGTAATAAAATCTTGTCGAGGATGCTTTTCGTTATGCGTTAATTTGTTCAATGACGTTAAATGACGTCGCTGTCTCGTGTGTTTTCGTTTTTTTTTTTTTTTTTTTTTTTTTGACGCACGACGTGTTTTGTTTTTTTTTCTGTGATGATGTTGTCGACGAAAGACGGAAGAATACCCTGTCTGAGATTTTTGTCGTGTGGGCGCGCGTGCGGCGGCAAATCGAGGCTGTGTTAGTAGGAGAAAATGTAGGATAATGCTCGAAAAGGGGAAAACGTTTTTCAGAAGGAAATAAAAGAAATTCGAGAGAGGATTAGGAGAGAGAGAGAGAGAAAGAGAGAGAGCGCGCGCGCGATTTAATAAAACGTACGTGAGTCGGTCGTCCTTGCGGAACGGCCTCTTGTTTCGTCGAAGCTGCCAATTGTTTACGATCTTTTCTTTGGTGACAAAGAAAAAGATCTTGGCAGTTTCGAGATCTTGTGTGTCTATATTACAATAACGTAGCAACTTTAATTTTTATTTTTTATCTGTGTTGCTCGTTTTTCCCACTATATATGCCTGTAAAAAGACCGACGCTCTCCGCGATGGAAGAGATTCAGGAAAGACGATTAATCTCTGGCGATTCTAAGTGGGTTCGATAAAGTAATGGACTTGTATGATATATAAGAATGTGTGAGAAGGGAAGTAGGCGAGGAATGGAAGAAAAGTTTCGAGGCAGAAGGATGAGATTATGTGTAGATGGACGTGGAAATGTGCCGTCCGACGTCACCCACTACGCTCTCGAGACTTTCTGTCGGTGCGTGTGCATCAATGGTATCCTCGCTTCCCGCTAAAATGGCGACGGCCGCCGGTCCGGCGTGCAACGACGGCGGTATAGAGGAACGCACCTCGACCGCTCCGTCCGAAGTGTCTCTGCGTCTTCTGGATGCGGTGGCGGAATCGCCGA
Source organism: Pseudomyrmex concolor (assembly GCA_014839585.1). Lineage (NCBI taxonomy): Eukaryota > Metazoa > Arthropoda > Insecta > Hymenoptera > Formicidae > Pseudomyrmex > Pseudomyrmex concolor. The sequence goes on from QVOB01013098.1 coordinate 15,257, forward strand.
CTTTTACAGTACTCAGAACTGTGCTAAATTCTCCGGGTCTGCGGCCGGAAACGTAGAGCGTGACGACACTGGATTCGACCTTCGAAGTCGCTGTAGTGACTCCTTTGAGGTCCTTTTTCTTGTCGTTCGCTTTCGCACGTCCGCCTACGCGCGATCTGGACGACTTTTTGTAATCTTCCACTTCGTCTTCTTCGGAATATTCGTAACTATCGTGTCTGTAGTCGGAATCGGCAGGTTGATGTCTCCTCTCGACTTCTCCCGGCAGAGTGTTGCTCTGCGTAAACGGAGCGGCCGCGAATAAAGGATCAAGCAGCGGATTCGTGTTCTGCGGCTGTGTCTGCGGTTGTTGAAGCAGCAGCAAGAGAGAATTCAGATTCGCCGCCGGTATAGCGGCCGTCGGTGTTACCACAACGGTGTCCGTGACGAATTCCGTCGCGGTGACGACGTCGGTCGACGAGTCGACCAGAGTCGTCAGAATTTCCTTTCCGCGGAAAGTGAGAGGAATGACAGTGCTCTGATGCTTCGTTATTGTAGTAATATAGGAAGTGGTGCGTGTGTTATATTGTGTGGAGGGTGTAGCTTGTGGCTGCAGCAATGGATTCGGGCCTAACTGGCCCAGAAGTAATTGCGATAAGAGAATATTGGCGAGAGGAGCGTTGCCAGACAGGGTTGGCTGTACCGTGGAAACTATGTTCTCCACGGAGTATACTGTTGTGGGCACGATAACCGATTGAGAGACGCGACGACCGGCGTAACTCGTGAGAGTGTGCGAGATACGAGTGGTGGGTGTCTCGTGAAGCAAAAATCGCGTAACCTCGGCTTGCCCTTGGACATTCGTGCCCGTGACTTCGCTAACAATTACTACGAGCGGTTTTCCATCTCCGGTTGTTACCGTGCTGTACTGAGAAGGCCCGAGTACCTCGGTGCTAGGTTGCGCCGTTATGATGTTTCGATGTTCCGTGACGCCATTGTTCACCACTGGAATTGTCACCTCTGTCGGCACGTAATGCGTCACAGTTATGGTGCCGTCGAAGTTCGGATATATCGTGGATGCCTCTCGAATATCCTCGTGAGATCCTCTGCCTCTCGTGGAACCTCTTCTGCTATTTCTTCCGTTTGTCGATCTCGAGGACGAACGAGACGGCGGTACTCTTCGATTTGTCGGAGATTCAGTTGATTTTGATGGATTTCGCAATCTCGGTGGTCTCACTCTTCCGTTATCGGTCGGTTTACTGGTGGATCTGCCATTTGTTCTCGTGGGACCGGAAGTCGGTCTCTTGTATCCCGATCTATTCGAATCTTTTTCTCGTAATGTAAATTGTCTGCCGTTGCTCGAAGTCGGTGACGGTTTTATTCTGACAGAATTGCCGTTTCTATTTCCGTTAGATTGATTCGGGAGCCTGTTGGTTCGGGATTTCTGCTGACTTGGCGACTCCATCGTCTCCGCCGATGACTGATCCGGACTGTTAGATGCCTTTTGCTGTAACTGCGACGGCGTCAAACTTCGCGCACGATTATTGCTATATCGAGCGATAGGTTTGGTCTTTACACTGTCTTCTTTAGTCGTTGCAGCGTCTAGTGAATCAGATCTCTCTTCGGCTTTTGCGGGAGACGAAGACTGAGCAGGTCGACGAAAGCGACTGCTGTACATTCTCAATTGACTAGCTTGACGACGAACTCTTCTTCTAGTTCCGAAAGGTCGAATCTGTACAACGGGTCCGACGGATTTTCCAGAACGTCGATTAACGTTCGATCTTCTGTCTTCGTGTTCCGATCCCTCGTAATCGTTGTCAGATATTTCCTCAACGGGTTCGTCTTCGAAGCTCTCCTCTTCTTCGTTTGCCTCAGTTGTTTCGGTTGGTTCCTCGGTAGCTACTTCTTGTTTCCTTCCGAGAAATCCACGCGGTGGAAACAAACCCGTGTTACTTGGTCGTGTTCTCGTCGACACCGGAGGAGTCGCTCTGGTATTCGTTCGGCCATTAGTCACTCTTGGAACCGTCGGCGAGCTCGGCCTGTTCAGATTGCTCGATCGTCTCGGAGTCGTAGTCGTCGGTGGCCTCGGTGTAGTTACCGATCTACCGTTGCCGTTCAAATTTATCGGTCTTCGGAATCTCAAGAGTGGATTCGTCGATCTTCTCGATGATTCCGTCGTGGTTTGCAAAGGAGTGGTGACAGTTTCGTCGTCCAAGGATTCGGTGAATGGCGTTTCGTCTGTGACGAGCATGGTTGTGGTGAATTCGTTGGCGTCGTTTTCCTGATCGTCGTGCTTGACGGTGGACTGTCCTCTCAGTAACGTCGACGACGGTCGGATACTCGTTCGATATCTCGAAGAGACGACGGGGAATGCGGAACTCGAGACGCGAGCCGGACTTCTGGAAGATCCTCTTATCGTCGATGTCGGACCGCGTCTGCTTGACACGGACGACGGGCTTATTCTAGACGATGTTCTTCCTCGACTGTTCGAAAACGCCGTGCTAAACGAACTTGTCGTGGTAGCGGTTCGTCTGCCTGGAAATCTTCGTGAACTCGACGAAGACAATGTCGAGTACGGTCCGACGGGCGATGTTACGCGACGTTGCGACGTGAATCTGTTGCCTTTGCCGGCTAATGTAGCCGTTATCGTAGGAGTTATATCCGTTCTGGTAATAGTCGTCGCAGCTTGCGCGCCTTTGCGTTTCGGATTGAAGGTCGGTCTGTTTCTGGAGGCGAACGGTCTGATCACCGGCGTGAAGGTTCTCTTTCTGGTCGAGAACGTCAAACGTGATTTTTTCTTGGAACTTTGTCCATCCTCGCCTTCTTCATCTTCCTCGTCGTCTTCTTCGCCTTGTTCGCTATCCTCCTCCTCGTCGGAGAGTTCCGTCGCAGAGTCTTCGGACAGGGAAGATTGAATAACAGCGGGAGAAGGTGAGATTTCCGGTATACCCGTCGATTGATTCGGAGGTATAGTGGAGGTCGGCGAGATACGCGTTGTGCTTGGCACGTAAAAGCTCGAAGTACTTTCGATAATTTGAGCGTATCTTCCCTCGATGCTGGTACCGATAACTTTCGATTGATAGAACGTGGTGGTTCCGTTATTCTCAATTTGACCTTGAATCAGACGCACAAGGCCGGTTCGATGACCCTGAGTGGGTGGAATACTCGCTTTTCTCTCTTCGTCTATCTTCGTGCTCGATGTGTGTTCGATCACTTTAGCGTACGCGCCGTCGAGAAGCGTGCCGATCTGTTTAGTTGTAAAGTAAACAGTCGTTACCTCGTCGGCGTCTATTACGCTTCCTTTGTTCAACGATAAAACGCCCGTGGGAAGAACTGGCGTGGCTATCGACGAGGAAGGCAACGATGGCGTTTCCAATCTCGTCGAGCTCTCCTGCACCTGAGCGTAATATCCGTCTATGTAAGTGCCGTATATATCCGTCGTGTAGTGAGTCGTGGTACCTTCGTGCACTTTGCTCGAACTTATCGTGGAAATCAAGCCCGTTTTCTGCGTCTCAGTTACCTTGGAAGGCGATACAGTCGTCTTGTCGTCGTTGCTCAGTGTTTGAATTGACGGATACACAGACCCGCCGATCGCGCGACCTGTTGCCTGTTGCGTCGCAATATCCGGTATCGAAATGCTGGTCACTGTTTCCAGTCTGCTATTCAGAATCGTTTCGTTTCCGATGTAAGACGTAGTGAAATAAGTGAACGTCGTGTAGAAAGTTGTGGGTTCGGGCGATATCGACGAAGCGTTCACGACGCTGTGACGATCAGGATCAGTCACGATTCCTTTCGATAATACGTTTGCATCTTCAGTGATGGATTTTTCAGGCGCGGCGCTGCTCAAAGGTGTAACTTCGTTGTCAGCTGTGACCTTGGATTCTTTCTCGTCCGTCGAAGACGTTTCTTCCGCTGGTTGATTCAAAGTCGGCGTGTATGTCATCACTACACCAAGTTCTATCGTGGGTGAGGGCGAAATTCCCTGCGTGACGACGTTGCTGACCGTTTCTTCGCGGCTTGTAGTTATAGTATCGCCACCCTTGTAGAATGTCGTCCAGTAAGTGAACGTCGTGAAATATGTTACCGGCGTTGCACTCGTTGGTTCCGGCACCACGGAAGGAGACGGTCTCAAAGTCTCCGTGACAACATTCGTAACCGTTTCTAATCGACTCGCGACATTCGTCTGATCGCCTTTGTACATCGTCGTAAAGTACGTGAAGGTCGTGTAACTGGTTTGAAGAAGCAACGTCGGTGCTGGTTCCACTTCGTGATTGTTGGATTCCGATAATTCCTGATCTTCGGGAACGATATTTCTTTTGTCCATGACATCAAGTACAGTTCCGCCACCGGAACTGGAGGAAGACACGACGTCTGTTATCATAGAGCCGATAACTTCCACTTCGTCAGCCGGAGGATGAGGCGTCACTTGAGCGCCTACTTGAAAATCGCGAAACAGACGTTCGGTAACAGGTTGATCCTCCAGTGTGGTAAGCATTTCTGTCGTTTGCTCGGTGTTGCCTTCGGTCATGGTTGTAGCTTCGTTGCGCGTCGCTTGATCGGCGTTGGCTTGAATCTTCTTGCTTTGTAAAAGCGCCTCTTCCTGAGACTTTTTACGCTGAAGAGCTTCGAGATAAGCTAAGATCTCCGGAGGCACAGCAGGCTTACTATCGACAGATTTTGGTGTCGTGAGTTGAGTCGTTTCTTGTGGCTGAACCTTTGTAGGTGTAATGGTTTCGGTAATTACGTTCGTAAAAACTTCAGTTCGCGTCTCGATTTCCGTTTCGTCATCAACGAAAATAGTAGTAAAGTACGTGTAAGTCGTGTAATACGTCTTCACCTGTTCTCTCACCGCTTCGCTCGCCATAGCTGGAGTCGGACTCGGTTCTAAATCAGTAGTCCATCCGTCTGACGTCTCGAAATCGTCATCAGTTGTGACAGAATCCGTCGGAGTGGTGTCTTGCTGCTGGAAAGTAGTCAAACTGTCTTCCGTCGTTTCGTCGAGATAAATCGGCTCCGTGCCCTTGTTAAACTCTTCGGGAGTTCGGGCGTTTGTTACGGACGGTAAGACATTCTGCGATATCGTCGTTGGCGATATCAACACGGACTCGTCCTTGTCGAAGAGGCCGGCCACAACGGCAGAAACGCCGTTCGGTCCGACGGTCTGCGTGATAACGTTAGTCTCGACAACCTGTCGACTGGACACGCTCGATGTATTTTCTTGGAAGAATGTTGTCAAATACGTGTACGTTGTGTACAAGGTCTTGAAGATCAATTCTATTTCTTCATCCTGCTTGGTAGTCTGCTCTTCTTCGACTTCGCCGAGCAAATTCGGCGTTTTTCTTCGCGAAGAAGTAGAACGGATTGAACCGTCGATCGAAGTAGGTCGAATTAATTCCGTCACGGATATCACATCGGAAGAGACCACTTCTCGAGAGCGAATCGAAGTCGTGGTCTGATGGTTGTCGCCCGGAATGAAGAAAGTTGTGAAATACGTGAACGTCTTGTAGACAGTAGACGGTAGCAATAATTTTTTAGTGGCTACTGTCACTTTCTCTTTCGCATTATTCGAATCGTGTGACTTCGTGTGTTCGTCGGCTTGTAGCTTATTTTGTGGAGAATCGTTTTTCATGCCACGACCTTGGTGATCTCCCGACACAATGTCATTCGGAATTTCGTCTTCTAAAGTCGGCATCACCGATTCCGTCGTTTCCAGTACTCTTCTCGCGCTTTCCAAAATGTCCTTGATAGTCGTCAAAACGCTGTCTGTTGTGTCTTCCAATGGAGTGCTCAGTTCGTTCATTTCATTATCTTCGCCGATCGTTGTTGGAGTGGTAGAAGGCAACGCTTCGACGGCGTCCTGCTCAGATTCCGTCCCTGTTGTGCCGTATTCCACAGTAGTGTCGTCCGTTCCATACGTCACGGTGGCTTCATCCGGAAAGAAATACACATTCGACGACGTGTGAATTATTTGCGCGTAGTTCGTGCCAATGTACGTGCCGTAAATGTGGCTCTTGTAATGAGTCGTGGTGCCATCCAGTGACGTCGTGGAGTCGATAATTTTCAGAAGACCCGTCGGTTTCAACGATCCGGTTTGTACGTCGGGTACCAGCAGTAACGGTTCCGTGGACGTGGTGGACGATTCGGCTTCGGTCTCCTCGACGACGCTAGGCTGAATGTTTCCGCGATTGATGGCGCTCAGCAGCTGATCATCCGCGTGCTTCCGATCTTTTTGATAAGGCAGATCGGTTTTCGCGTGATTCATCACGGTCGTGGGCCGAATCTTCATCACCGCCACGCCGTCGTCCGGTCGAAGTGTAGCGTCGCCTTTGATCGTGGTCGCGGGACGTGCCACGGGCACCGGCGACGTGCTCGGCGAGAAGACGATAACCGTGTCGCCGACCGTGGTTGTGAAATCCGCGAAACCGTGATAAGTCACGGTGGCGAGAGGCTTCGTGTCCGGTTTCTTCTGCGGCGCGGTCTTTATCTGCGGCTTGAAGATCTTCGGCGCCCGCGGCCTGAAGCTCTTCGATTGCGCGTCGTCGAACGCGTCGAAACCGCTCGTCACGTATTCCTGTTTAACGGTGTAAGTGGGCAGATTGTCGGCCGTTCGCACCTTCGCCGGTTTAAATCTCTGCGCGTCTCCGTTGAGTTCTCTCTTGCTGAATATATCATTTTCACGAGACAGTTCGTCCAGTTTTCCGATTGTTCCGATCTCCTTCTGCTTCTCGGTATTGCTGTCGATGTTGTCATTCGGCGCTTGTATCTCTTCGATAATCTCAATCGGCGTATTGTCAAGAGCCACTCGAAGCCGCCATTCGTCCTCCGGTGCTCTCGAGGGATAAACTACGTAGGGACTCGATGGATCGGGAACGGGCTCTTTCTCGTAGAACACTCTACTGGACGTGGACAAAATTCTCGCGTAAAACCGACCATTGTTTAGAGTCGTACCGAGGACTTTGGTGGCAAATTCGGTGCTCGCGCCATCCTGCACGAACGTACGCGCCGTATTCGTCAACAGTCCGACCGGAGGTATGGACTTTCCGGGACGCGCCGAAACTAAGAGAACCGTGGTCACTCCTGAGGAATCGCAAACGAAGAAGAACACCGCGAGTAAACGCGTAACGTCGTAACGACGCGCGAAATTACCGCGTGTCGGCGATTTCATCAATAGAACCGTTAAAAACGAATAAACAGCCGCAATAAGTCACCGGGGCGGTAATTGCGATGGAAAAACGAAATATTAAAGTTATCAAAATGTGATTGATTATTCGCAAGAACGAGCGCACGTGCGTTCGACGAATCCGATTCGTTCAGGCACGTTCCGCATTTTGCGTGTCCGTCCGTGTGTCACAATCATTGTGCGTCGGCGTGCGTCCGTTTCGAGTTCGAACGACAATTCGAGCGTCAATGTGTTTATTATTAAATTTTTTAATTTGTTTATGTAGGTCGTCGGAGAGACGGAGTGGCGGACGGACGTTGGAGGCAGACGGCATCCAGTTGTTGAGAAGAGTTGAAGGCGGGGAGCAGACGGGAGCAGAAACAGAAAAAAAAGAGATAGACGATCTTAGTAGACGAGCCATCTTCTTTTTGTAGCCTAAGACACCTGTTGTGATAGCTATCCGCGGTTGTTCCGCTCTAATCTGCGTCATTAGCCTATTCTTTGAAAAACGCTGCTTCTTCACGCGGCCGAAAAGTGAAAGAGAAATTAACATGCGTATGAGGAAGAGAAAGAAAAATGTTCAGCCATTAGATTCTGCCTTATGTACACCATCCTTAGGACATAAAAATTCTAAGATAACTGACAGCGCGCGATTTATTTCTCAAAAAAAAAAACATTAAACAATATTCATTTCATTTTATTGTTCAACTGTTACACGAAAAACACGCACATATATATTTTCGTGTCCTGAGGAGGAACATTTTACAATACAATCGTACGGCAGATTTGAAAGACAGATAGCAGCGTAAGAGATGACATGTACATGTAATAATCGCTTCAGCGATAGGAAAGTACTGCCCGTTTATTTACACAGCCGCACCTCGCGTCAACACGCACATGTATACTTGAGACGCGGATGTATTGTCAGAAGAGCTGAGTTAGAGAGCAGAGACAGAAAACAAAGCCGAAAGACTATTTCGAGAGATTGCACTCAAATTTGACGAAAAACGTTCAATGAGCAAAGCGATCCAAATTCATATTGAAGTTGTTCAAAAAAAACCCTCAAATTCGAGTGCAATCCTCGTTTTTACGTGTGTCAGTGTGATTTCAGGTGTCGTAAAATGTGTGTCACGATTAGCATACATTTTGTTAGGCATATTTCTCGAACATACACAGAAGACTTACCCTCGAGGTCCCTTTCTATTCTAGACGCTCTAATATTTGACGAATCCGCGTCTGAAAAGAACAAAAACAAGAACATCTTTATAATCCACTTAATTTGCATGTGCAACACAAGGTCGCCTCAATGCGTTCGACGCAGAGGAAACGGTGGGTGGTGAAAGGAAATTATTAAAGAACATTGATGATAGTAGGAGCTTCATTTGGTCATCGTCATAGAACACAAGCTCCTCGCGAAATAATCGTCATGCGTCATACGCGATGTCGTCATTTCCACTTCTTCGTGTTTAAAGAATTATCTTTTATGCGCGTGTAACGGTGATTTTTTTTTTTTTTTTATTTTTTTATCTTTCATATCGCTGGTCCTTTTCGGACAACGCAAATTTAACAACGCGTCTGCTTGTGATTTAAGAAACTAACAAAAAAAAAGAGACACATGGCGACAGAACGACGAAGATACAGGAACGAGCTCGGGAACGAGCGTGTCTATGCGAATAGACAGGAAGAGGAGAGACGCGGCCAGACGTCGACAACACCAAAGATGTCGTTCGGAGGCCGCGACGTACAGTTATCTGACCGACTCCTTTTCTCGCGGGGAATATCTCTCTGCGTTTTCTTCCCGCGCACGTGAGTGCACTTGCATGCGCACGTGACTGCATATGCGCAAAACAGCAAACGACGAGCAATTTCTGCCTTTTCATTACGGCGCTGATTGTAGCGACAGTAGACTTGCCTCACGCGGTAGCGAAGTAATAATTTAAATTCAATTTATTTCTGTTAATCAACACGCTTTTTGTCAAATATGAAAAAGTTACTCGGCAACGTTTCTTCCGTATTAATTATTTTTATGTAAGTTCTTTTATTTATTTGTTTGTCTGCATTGCGCGCTTTTTTCGAATTCTCGGATCTGTTTCTTTGACGCGATTCAATAATGCTGAACTTTCGGGGTGACCGGAGCAGGTTCCGGTTATTCGACGACAGGCAGTTCTCGGTACCGCGGCAATCGAGACCGCAGACGTTGTACCTACGCGGTTCGAGGTCATCCTCGTCCGGACACATTAGGTCAGCTGGTCGACTCCGTTGTGTCGCCCTTCTTTCCAGCATCTGGCCTCCGGCCAATCGGGTCGTTTTGTGGCCCCCTGACGAACCGGTCACGTCACGTTACTCAACAATCGGCAACGACGATCGGATTCGCATCAACTGTATGTGACAGAATTCGTGATTGGCATCGCGATATTTCAGTCAATCTTGAATTATGAAATGCAACACATCGCGATTACGCCAACCTGTCGAGTCAACTTGTGCGCACACATTGAGAGGATCATGCATATTGAAAGAGTTTTGCGAATGAGGTTTAAATAAGTTGAAAGAAATTGATATTAGCATGTATAAATTTATTTTCTTATTCAAACAGAAAAGATATCACGTTAATATAAGATCGAGCAAAAATGTTGGACAAAACCGCAAGAGGAAAGGTCCAGAGATGGAAGTGTCACGTGTATGTGTCGACGAGCCATTTTCTGCTACTGCTGCTGCTGCTTTCGAGTTGCATAATTTACGCATAATTTTCGCATAGCTTTCCGCGCTATGCGAACAACATCGCCGCTTCTGGTATTCGAAAGCGTGCAAACAATCGTAAAGCAAACGGAGATACGAGGGCGCACCTGACGATCGACTTCCACGTACGCAGCTGCATAATAGTGGTTGCATAGGCGAGGGCTACCTTGAGCCCGTTTTCTTGCGCGATACGCGAGAAGAGAAATCCTCCGGGGATTATATGTTCATTTCGTAAGAAACAATTCGTCCATTCATGTCGCGCGGACAGAAACCTGCCGCTTAATGTTCGAAGGAATTTTTTTTTTTCCCTACCGACGATTGCTCCCGCAAACGCGTAATTGAGGCGAGTTTCGTTCGGTAGAGCAGGCATTGCGCCAGCGGGATTCTTCAATGGATGGATAGATGTCATTAACATTCCGCAATAGAAGAAAAAATTCGCAAATCCATAAACGCGCTTGATTTTGTCACTCTCCGCTTTTCTGCAAAATTGCATCTCGCGTTCCGCGCAATTCACACAATCAAGTTTTATATTTAAGCAAAATTTACATCTCAATTATTTAAATGTAGTTTTTTTCCCCAGACATGTCAAAGACTTTTTTGTACGTAACGAACTGCGCATTCGATGTCCACGCTAACCCTGACAACAAATGTCGCAAGTTTTAACTATCTTGCGAGAGCGACATGGATATACCAAGGTAACCCAGTCGTCGTCGGCCAATGCATGACGGGTGATTTCGATCTCACTTTCAACGGTGAGCGACATCATCATGTGTCATGGACCATAACCAGCCAGAACAATGATGTGATGGAGAAGCGCGCGAAGCGTACGGTGAAAGAAAATTTATGTAAACGAGAAGATTTATGTGAAGTTACACCAAAGATTTCATTAAAAGATTCCTACACCGCGTACATGAAAGAATCTAGAATTCTCATTTTCTCTTATCTCTCGAATTTATTTTCTGCTCTCAAGAACCGAAGTTCTGCTTGCGTCAGACATGACAAATTGCGTTAATATTGTCGTTACGGTTTTCCGGTGAAAGCTCTTTTTATCTCCTTCCCCTCCAAAAGAAAAAAAAGAACAATTGTGTACCGAGGAAGTAAAATACTCCGCATACAGAAGCGATCGAAATCAGATTTTGCCGCGGCAGCTGTGAATTAATTTCTCACGTTGCGGGCAACCTGTGGAGTTAACTGGCCGTGTAATAGTCAATGCGGTCGCTTAGGAATATGCGTTTGCGCTCGGAGTCGAGGTGCGCGCGTTGATATATGTGGTAAACCGAGAATAATGATGATTACTCTCACTTGCTCAATAATTTCTTGCGAGCGACCGGCGATATTTCTGCGACGTTTCACGTCGGTACCTTCGTCCATCTTCTGTCATTTGGCGGCAATCGCAAGAAAAACATAAAACTCTCACAAAGGAGTCTACAAGGAAATTATTTCTCTTGATGGAAATGATGTAAGAGACTCGCGCCGATTCGTGTGGGGGTGTGTGTGTGTGTGTGTGTGTACACACGACATATTTTCATGAAATTCTCATCGAGAAGATGTCTCAAGCGCGAGCCGCGCAGCCATTGTTCCGCGCTAATTGAGAACGTATCGATTTTCCACGGCTAAATTCGCCGACAACGTGAAATCTCGTGCGCTTCGGGTGCGCGGAAACAGGTTCGAGAGAGAGAAAGCGTTCGATCCGTGGGAACCGGTAACTGCGATGCCAACAGTTATCGTGTCTCGTGCGGACACCGAGTGTTCCTTAAAATATCAGTTTCGCACGTGCACATGTACGTGTGTTTTAGACAAGATATATACGTTAAAATGAACGTGCTACGAGTATTTCGCTATAATTTTTTTTTCTCAAATTCGCGAACAAACATACATTCCGTAGTTGTTCACCGTTTAACCGTTCGATGTTACCTCGCTGTAACCACTGTCATGCGTGACGTCGCGTTCGCTCACCGTTTACGCGACAAGTCCACGGCGAGATCCGGCGCGAGTCCAATATCTATCTCAGGTAGCTTTGCCCGGGCAACCGACCGGAAAATGACAAGCTGCTTTCGCAATATTCGACATCCTTCTTGGTCTTCGACGCGTCGTATAAATGTCTCCCGATACGCTGTTTGATATCGTGAACGTATAGGATGTGAACAAAAGAGCGCGGAAGAAAATATGACGAAGCTGATAATCGCGCGATAAGGTTGCAATTTATTTAAAATATTGTTTTTATGTACTTGTGTTATTTCTAAAAAGAAAAAAATAAAATATACAGTTTGATAATAGCGTTTGTGCTTACATAAACAAACCTCGTCGATATATTACTGCCCTCGTTCCGCTTCTATATATAATTTCATTACCGTATATATTCGAACAGTAAAAGCAACGAGAGGGATTAATACACGATCGGTATGTGATATCGTTTTGCCATCGCAAAAGAACTAACTAGAAACGAAGGCAAAAGCCAGCAGTGGCTGCGACGAGTTTGTATTAACGGTATTGCTCGCTACTCTACTTCGCGTCTGCTTCACTTGGTAGATCCTGTCCTCGAAGCGATCCGGTAACTGCAACTGCTGGGGGATTGCATATCTTGCTCGCAATTTTCTACAACCTAGTCTTACAAACGGAAAAACACAGCAAACACACACCTTTATTACACCGTGTACGATGCAAGGGCATCAACCTTCGGCTATTTTGTCAACCAATCGAAACTTAACCGAAACTCACGTGCTACACATAAAGTGTTAAATTCTCGTTTTTATGTTCCGCTGCTTCTATTCCATTTGGATTTTGTTTAGTGGGATGCATGGGATTATCTCGTTTGTCCAGTGACATTTGTGCGCGAGAGTGCTAATTCACGAGTACGACATCGCGTATGTACGTATGTATGTATAAGCAAAAGAGCGACCCTGGAAAAGTCGTAGCCAGCTCGACCTTAAAAGCAGCGACACTTGATCGGTCGCCTGAAATTATTCACTTCGTGCGCGGAGGAAAAACCCAGTACTTTCTAAATCAAAACGTCACTGAAGATGTTTTATGAACGTTATTATTCATAGTTTTAACATAATTTATTTTTATGCTGCGATTTTTATCTTTGTACGGTAAAAGTGAGTTTTGATCCCGCCGGGAAGAAAACTAGGACATTAGACACACACACACACACACGATGGAATTCGCGTTAGACGCGCGCGCTATCTTCTCAGCGCACGCCTGCTGCCACGTGAGTTGGCGAGCGCACGTGACCGACAGCGTGTCCAGGAGAATGGCCGGACAAACGGATATACGGTTCTCGCTGCTACAAGGACCAATCTTTTACATCATATTTTACGTACTGCTTGTGATGGTTTGCGTCACACCAGCGTGCGAAAATATCGGCGATGAAGTAGTAAAATCGACGCGCGTTCGAACACGTACATATCAGAACTCTTCACTTGAGAAAATGCGTCGCAAACTTCAAGAATCCTTTTCATAAAGAATAAATATGAGTTATGAAAGTTTATGCGATTTTAACGCGCGCGACATCGATACTTCTATTTGAATAAACGACCCAGGCTCGGCCTGGGATATTATTTCCCGAATGTGAAAGCGATCTTATCCAACAGAGAAATCTCCGTCGAATAAATATTCTCGTAAAGAGAACCACGGCTCACGTGTTGCGCTTGTGTTGGAATTTTTACGCATGTAATTAACTTGAGTTTTACGATTTCTTCAATTTTATCAATTATCTTAAGCTTTTTGCGTGTTAAAAAAAAAAAAATGTAAAACTAACTTTGTGCACAGGATGGACTGTAAGTAATAATTATTAGGATTCCAAACTTCTGATGTTTGCAATAAATTAACATAAAATTCGTCGGACTTGCTTTCAGTCTGCGGTAATGATAAAATGAAATTAATTTGTAGGAAAAGCTGACACGCTTGAAATCGTGCCTCGAATGACACACTTAAGTGCTACCATTAGCCTGAACGTTCGATATAAGTGCAGCAGGTAAAACATAAATCTGCGAGAGAGAGAAAGAGAGAGAGAGGGTGAAAGTGCGAGAGTGGCGATAAGTTTCGACCTCGCCGCTTTCTTGTGAAGGTGACATTATTTGTTTTGTCGATAGTTTTTTTAAATTAAATCTTTTATCGTAATAAATGTGTCATTGTAAAAGTAGATAAATCTGTGGCAAATAGTTCGCGCGCACAGAAAACCTCTACGCTTTATAATAAAAACTTCATAAGAAAATTGTTTAAATATTTATATATATATATAATTATATTTATATTTAATTACAACATCAAGAGAATCATATTTATTTTATTTAAGTTTTAAAATGCAAGATTTTTTAAATTCTCAACTTATTCAGCGCGTAGTTGACACCGTGCCAAAGCAAAATGTATAACACGATGTAATATAACGTAATATTCATTATTCTCAATACCGTACAAGTTAATAATGACCTAATTAGATGCGCGCAGTGGGCGATAATTGGTTCCAGTAGTAATTAATACCGCAATACGTTTCTACGTTCACTCGTGTGTCTCGTAGGCATCTTATCGTCGGTTATAAATTAATCATTATGCTAGTGTGGTCGGCCTCATCACGACCCAAATATCGAAAATTCACTTTCTAATTCCTCGGGAGAGGATCCGCCATCGGTGAGGCGATGCGAAAGAGAGAGAAAGAAGAAGAAAAGCAGTGTGCACCACGGAGGATTATTAATGAGCCGTTTCGTCCGGCACAGGTCGATCTTCACTAGAGATTGTACTCGATATCCACCATTGTTTTTCGGAGGCTAAGCGTACTCGATGTTTCTGTAGCAATGAAAAACTTACTGGGCGGGATACAAAACACTGGTCAAGGCCGAACTTTATTTCCACAAATATATTTATTTGTACAAATAAAGCAATTTTTTTTGCCACAAGAGGCAACATAAAAAAGAGGCAACACAAAGTTTGAAAATTTTGTGCACTTGAAAATTTTTGCGAATGTTCACAGAACGCCGCAGATATGCCGTGGTATAATTGGATCTCCCTCCTCTTTGGCACGCATATAATCGTCTCATTGTTTCATTGTTTTATTCCTCGCTCGTAGAATTTCCTAGTGGATACACATAAGCGGAGTCGCTGCTCCCGTCGCTGCCCCGACGCGTCTTCTCTCATATCGCGCGCTGGATATGTAACGTACCGTGAACCAATTTTTTCACGTGGCGACGAACGATGAAAAAAGAAACGAAGGAGCAGAGATGAAGAAGAAGTCGGGTCAACGATACGGAAGACAGAAAAACGAAAGAAGAGAATCCCCCCGCCCCGAGAAGAAATAACGCGAGCGAGATGCCCCCGGGCGATATTCACGCTCTATTGCGCCGCCGGCCAACTTTAAAATAACTCGCTGCCAAGTGATTTGTTAATAATTCACTCGCAACTTTACTAATGTAACAAAATATACCGTGTGTATACACGGAAACTCGCAATGCGTAATTGTTCCGCGGTAAATCCAGGAATCGTCGTGGAAGATAAAATAATTTCAGTGATGTGAATGAGCGTGAAATTATATTACGCAGTCAGCGTCCCATCGTGGGGCAGTTAGAATAATTCATCGGTACAGCATCTCTCCCTGTATAGTTTTTTTTTTTTTTTTTACTGTCAGCGCAGAGTTGATAAAAGACATTATCCCGGTGTGCGCACGGTGTGGTTCCTCCGTTATGTTTTATATTATACTTAAAAAAAAAAAAAACAGTAGCATGAATATACACGTTGCGCGTATAAGAGTTCTCTTTAACTAATGACATGCAAAAGCGAATTTTATTATGCGAACTGTCTTATTCGACGTATTCCCATAAGTTGCACGGTCTGATTCTCACGCGCGTGTATCGCGTGTATGAAACAAAAAAGAAAAAAAAAAATACAGCGCTTGCGTACAAGTTAATTTTATGTTATTTTTCTGATACAAAAAAAAGGCGCGCGGAAATTCCGACGTGTTTTTCCGCGTTAATCGCTCAGACTGTAATTCCGCGTGTACCAAGTGATCAGGCCGGATCGATGTCAGCCACCGGATGTCGTCGCGAAGACTTTCTTCACGCGGAACAATTAGCGGGACGTTGGCGCGCGTTAACGAGCGTGTAAACGCGAATGTTTAGTGGAACATTTACTTAACTTTGCAATTTTTTTTTCTTTTCTTCCGCCTACTGGTTTTACGGTGGAGGCTGCGGTGAACATACCCAACAAGGAAAACGTGAAAGAATGCGAAATCTTAAACATCGCGTCGTGACCACACACACACACACACATACACGTTTTTTCTCTCGCACTGATCCGAAATGGCAAGAGTCACGGTCGTCAATAATCGCGGATCAATTTTCCTTAATATACGCCCAACTAGTTTCTGTAACTTAACAGAAGTAGAATTCAGAAACGTCGGATCTTCTGTGCAAACGACAGAACCGTCGCAACTGGGGTATCATATATGTACTTGTGCTTTTAGTCGAAGTATGAAGCGGATCAACATTGCGACGGTGAAAACGTCGAAGTGTCAGCGCGAGAAAACTTCATTAATTTTGCTTGTGGAGCAACAAAACTATTAAAAACAAAAGAAAAAGAACAATCTTGAGTGGGATGTGTGCAGCTAACGAGATGTATCGAGGACAAATTCCGATCTGCATGCCGAAACCAGTTTATCTGGAAAGTTTCACAAATTGAGATCGTACGCCGCAGTTGATCTACGTGTGTGTGTGTGTGTGTGCAAATTATAATTATTCTTTTTAACAAGTAGTTTTCTTTCTCTACGTGTTGAATATCTCGTGAAATTACAAATTTTTCAATTGTCGCGTTGTTCTTCGTTCGTAAACGAAACTTTCGAAATGGACAGTATCTCTCCAGGAAATTAAAAGACGACGTTGCAAACAGGAATTGACGAGAGCAAAGCGATCTGTCGAGAGAGAATTGGAACGCAGAGCGGAAACGGAGAACCTGAAGCGTTAATCGGGTCTCGTGTATTCGCGCGATGGAAACGAGTTGCAAAAATTGAATGCACATATTCTCAATACTTTTGCTTAAGCGCCACCGTGAAACTCTCGCGGCTTTTGATGTTTGTTTCAATTACGGCAACGAGAAAAACATATGCCATCGAAAGCTTAAATAACGAAATAAATGTCACCGCAATTTAAGAAATTCTTACGTATCATTAGATGTACACACACACACCGTTCGTTAACTCAGAAATTACTCGCGAAAATTATAGAGTGAGTTGAAGTTTCATTAAGACGTTCATCAAAAGCGAAAATGAGCATTTGCGCAAATAAATCTGAGATTACAGAAGAAAAAAAAATACTGTGCATGTATTTTTACACAATTTACTTGAATTTAAACTCGTGCGACATTCAGAAATAGACTTTCGTTTTTTAACAGATGTTAACTTTTTTTCTTTCGCAGATGTAATTTTATCGTAACTCGATTTTTTCGTTCAACACCCTTTCGGTAGGTGGTCTAATTGAGGTGTTAATGAGCCATCGCACGAATTCTCCGAACGGATAAATTGGATGTGAAATCCGATGAGAGAGCCCGGCGGCGCTGATTATTGTTCTCTTGCGCGGGCCTAAAATCTCCTCGATTCGTTGACCCAATTCACAGGACCCATCGTTCTTTCATGCCGACGAGTCACCTGTACGCCAGGATCGGATTCACGAACGCGAGCGAGAGGAGAAGGATGAGAAAAGAAGACCTACGGTGTATGCAAAACGATCTTCAATCTCCTTTCAGCGAAAGGCGCAATTCCGCCTGACCTTGATCGCGCAAGAAGTGCAACGTCTCTTCGAGGTGTCGTAATCTCCCCCTTTGTCCGAAATTGATCGAGTAACTAAAGTTCGGCCCTGCGCGTAAGACTCGCGCGCGCTTATGGAGCGTATCGTCCAACGAGGAGACCCGATGTGTGCCGAGTGTTCCACCGAATTCCTGATAGCCTCGGGCTCATAACGGATCGGCACACTAACTTCCTCTTTGGCTACGCTTCCTCCTCGCGCGTAATTGCTTTATGCAAATATATCTGCACCTCGTCCGCTTATCTCGCAGTCGGACTTCTTGTATTTTCTCTCGACGCACAGGTGTTTGTCACTTGCGTTGATTTTATCACCGAGACGAGATTCTTAGACCGATTCGACGATCGGTAACATCATGAACATCCGCAAGACGTGGCAATTCGTGGCACGCGGATGAGGTCCCGCTTTCTGCGGCAGCTTTCTCCGCGTCCAAGCGGAATACCACGCGGAATCGAAAGCAAAATCGATCGAGATGAGGACGATTTCTCGAGCGTGGCGACAGATAATTAGCACCAGCACGCAAGTCCGTAGGCGCGGTTGAAATTCCGCGATGAAAAAGAGATTCATTTCCTCGACTCGTCATTAACACGCGCTTACTTGCTGAAACTTGCTGAAACTCGTGCAATATTATTTGTTGTTGTCAATTATCCAGTCCTAAATATTCGCATCGCGTATCAATAATTTTTCTTTCTGCGTAAATTTAAAAAGTTATTATTGCGATTCCAGGACATGTCGAAATTATTGCACACATGACGGTGTTTTGCGCAACGCACCCAGGTTTAGTTATTTCACATATGTGACGTATCATTAGAGAATTTAATGATCGCAGGTGAACTACGTCGCACCTAGTAGTAGTTTAGCTCACGCGTGTGCCTTCGAATCTCGGAAAATCCACACTTCGCGCGGCAATTTCGCCACATTTGGTGATACGCCCTTTTCTCATTCGAAAGGCTATACGTATATTCCATCGAAGACTTTTCCACGATCCCCGTCCGCGCGCGCGGTCTATGGGAAAGAAACGGACGTCGATGTGACTTTCCATTTGTACGTTCCCAAGAAGAAACTTTTGCCTTCGCCAAGCGCTGGCGATGGCCACGTAATCAAGATGTATTTTCTCGAGCGTGATCCAGGCGTTGATGAAAGCCGAGACAGTACTCACGCATACACGCGTCATATACATTCACACGCGCGCGCTAGAGAGACGAGATATAGGTGTTTATTTTTCTCGGGGTTCACGTTGCAGGAACCTGTGCGCTATTGAAACAAGCCTGACGGCAAAAGTTGGGTACGTTCGTTTACTCACGCGAGCGTATATATCTTCTACGTTGGTGGCGGCGATCGGTCAGAACGTATAGAAAGGTGCGGTATCTGTGTTACTAGGTCGTCCGTGGACCAAGCCCATAGAAGTTCTACGGCATCTCTAATAGCAGGATCTTGCGCGGTGACGCCTCCATTACATCGGCCGGAGAGCGGGACGATATTTCCGCCGGTGAATATAATCTCGCGTCGATAATCTCCGACCGATCGTAAGTCTCTTCCACCGGAAGCGTCTTTCTTCGTGCGGAGATCGGAGAGATAATGAATAGCTTTGCAATATTTGTTTTTTTTTTTGTGAAGTCTAATAGCTGTGATTGCGCGCGCGCGCGCGACGTCAAATTAAATATTCCATTAAACGCGAATAACGTAATTATTAGCGGAAATTCAGGAAACATGTTTGTGAGATTTGTTTTCTGGTCGAGACGACCAGATGTGTTTACCGATATCGATGTATAAGAATGATAGAGCAAAGAAAGTCGATTTGCCGAGCGTGTTTTTGCGATCTCAAGAATGAATTTCAATGCGGCGTGTTTCACGCAGCCGGAAAAGTGAGGAGACCGTAATTCCGGAAATAAATGACCGCCGACGATGATTTTCCGTTACATCGTTGCTCTTGTCCGAGTAAATTGCCACTTTCACGTATGACGGCGATCTTGCCCGCGCAAAGCGGCGTGTGCACACAAGCCGGAAGTTCAGCCGTGCGTTTTGAAAAATTTCGGAATTCTTCCGTTTCGAAATAAGAAACTTGTTCCGGTGGGAAAAATCGCGTCTTTCAATTAAACAACAAAGAGTCATTTTTTCTTTTTTTTTTCTTTTTAATTTTAACGTCACTTCTGTTTGTTCTTATTTATTGCGGTGAAAATCGTGCTCGTGTTTGCAAAGTATATGCGGGTCTGAATCGTAATTATAAACCACGCGGTTATGAAAACAGCTGGAACATCTCCGTGAGGTTGTGTCGTGCCTGGCGTCGCGTCTTCCTACCTGAAGTGAAAACGCTTTCTATCTGGCAAATCATTTAAATTCCACGACTCCCGGAATCTCTCGATCGCGGTGTTCGATCCATTCGGCCGTCGAAACAAAATTTTTACAAACAATCGCCGCATGTCGCCTCGCGCGAGCCATTCCCAGTTATAATAGAAATTCATGGCACACATACCCACATTGCTCGCTGTAAAAGTGTGTGAATTTTTAACGAGCTTGTGTACCGTTAACCGGGAAAATAATATATTCTCGAAATTTCATTCACCCGTGTGTTGAGAGCAAGGTTACGCTTTTATTATATTGCAAGAACGCGCGGTTCATGTATTCGCTTTTTGGAAATTACATCTTTTCTCTCTCTTCGGCGGCGTGCGGTACTTTCACAGAATTATCTTTTTCTTTTTTATGATCGCGCACACGAAGCATATTCCACATTTGCGTGAATTTTTGCGTGGGAGTCGAAGTAGTACGGGGATGCATTTATGAGAGAGCCTGCGGTTTCTCTCTTTTATACGTGCTGCCAAAGGTCGTCGTTTCTCACGAAGAAACCGGTGGAGATCGATTCTCGTGCCGGTGCACGTGCTGCATGAGACGCAATCGTTAACGGAATAAAATGTCAGATGTGAGCAATCGAGACAGGTTTTCCTCGCAGCTACTTCTGGTGTTCCGTTTCGTTTTACGCATCGCGAATTGATTTTAAGGGAGAAATTTTACGTGCGACGTTGATTTATCGAGATCTGGCGAATTTCGCGCAAATACGCCGTTTGATGAGAAGAATTTTACTCAAAGAAGTTCCTCCCCAGACGAGGAAGATTGAAATAACGTAGGCGTCCTAATCGAAGATGTCACGCCGTCAGCAAAACGGATTTCGGACTTTCACACTGGCATCTCGTAACTTTCTCACTGTTGAACTTTGTATCTCTCTCGGAGCAACATAGAGAAGACGACGCACACATTTGCGTACGCACGTGTCCGGGTGTGAGAGACTCTCGCGGTACAACAAAAAAAGAATACAGTCTGGTCTGGTGTTGTATAAGCAGCATATTAGTTTCACCGCACGCATCGAGAGAGAAAGACACGCAAGAACGCTAATTGTTGGCCATCGCAATGAATAAGAGGGCAATGTCTCCGCCCGATGAAGACGTCGCAAGTAATGGAAGTTCAAAACCTTCGCCGTGACGAATAGAAACCGTTACACATCACGTGTTGCGTGCGAGAGCACGTTTAATTGGAATAATTTCCCAAGTATTGAACGTGAGCCGAGTGCGATTATCTGGCACTTTTTATTCATGATCGATTGTATGCTATTTGTGAAGATTTATCGTCGATTGTGTGTTTTACATAATTATTTTTAAAAGACAAAACTAGTTCAGAAATTTAAAATTACAAAAACGCCGACATATCGAGCGCGAAGAGAAGTTTCTCACGAAAATCGCAACTTCTTTTCGCGCATTTTGTACTTATATTGTAAGTCAAACCATGACTCCGAAGGAGTCCACACGCGCGAGAACTGACAACGTAGTAACAGCTTATTGAACATTATACACGTATACAAGCAAGACAAAGAGACGCGAGAGCGAACAAACAGCAGAGGAAAATTGCACAAAACATTCAAGGTGGTAAGCGGCATATTTTATATTTAACTCCCCCGGACAAGTCGTTCGCGAGTTTAATATTAAAGCCGATTGAATCTCTCTCCGTGAATGGATTACGACGTGTTGTTGCAGACAGGCCAAAGGATTCTGCGTTCTCAAGCCTGCCTCGCCTACGAAATCGAGTTTGCGATATAACGTTCCCGCTTGGAATTCGTGACGAACATCCGAGTGAGAAATTTCCATTGGTGATTCAGCGGTGAGCAGCTTCGCGATATGCCGACGAAATATCAATAGCGTCTCGGTTTTGTTTGTGTAAACTGAATTCTTTATGAGCCAAAAAAGACGTCATGCGTTTTTTAATTCTCGATTTCTGACGTTCGACAACATCGTGCTCGCGTGTGCTAATTCACTCTCGCTTTCGCGAGGATATTATATATCAAAGTTAGACAATTTTATAATAGAAGATCCAAGAGTCTCGTCGTCGCAGATCTCGAGAGCCGCTACAAAGAGGAGATTTCAACACTCGAAGTACCAAAGCAAGTGAAAACTTTCAACTTCGAGGGGAAAGGAACGTATTATCAAGTGCAAAATCCATACGTGTTAATTCATTCTCGCTGTCGCGAGAATATCATTAAATATATATCTCAAAGTTTCAATCTCCAAGTAGACGATTTTAAAATAGAAGATCCAAGAGTCTCTCGTGTAGATCTCGAGAGCCGCACACGAGAGCCGCTACAAAGAGCGGCAAACCAGCGGTGGTTTCAGCACTCCAAGTATCAAAGTAAAGTGAAAACTTTCGATGAGAGGGGGCGGAGAGGGAAACGCGTATCGTCAAGTGCAAAATCACATCTGTCGGCCGAGAAACGCGCGTTTTATGCCGCATGAGTCGCGATGAATCAGAGATTCCTATATAACACGCTCACATTTCACATCCGAACGGCGCGATAGAAAATGTCAGTGGTAGGGGCGTGACAACGTGAGACGCATCCCCCCGAAGGATCGTGCACTTGCACTTTCGAAACGCATACCTGCGAGAACACGTAAACCTATATATCTATCCTCTCTCGTACGAGAGCGCTCCATAGTCGAATGCCTCGCATAACTGCACCGCAAATTGTCGTGAATTATGACTTCTATTGTATCGTGCGCATTTTTATCTCCGCGTTTTCTAATTCAGATGCTCCGCACCGCGGACGATGGGAATTTTATTTGTTTCTTGTTTCCTGCGGAATTTTGAACGACGATTCCGCGACGATTGCCGAACGCGCGCTTGAATTTCGGATGATCTCCCTCGCGGAAAAAGCATGACAATTACGTCATCATCTCGCGGTCTCTTCAGGCAGTTTCCCAGACACTTTCTACGCGATCTTTCGTCCCAAATTATGCTCGTCACTTCGCATAATTAAAGACCCGCACAATGGCCGCGCGCGAAGACGTCAGACAATCGCGGAGAAATTATTAAAATATTTTAATTATCTGATTTCCATATTCGGTGCGTGACAGATCGACGAGAGGAGAGAAAGGTGTTGAGGAAAAACACCTTTGGTTTGGCAATAATTGGTAAAAAGTTACGTATCATCGTTGTTACGTTACTGACATTTCACACGTGCGAAAATGTTAAATATCGCACGAGAGATTATTGTTTCCCCGAAACAAAAACGATAATAATATACATATTCTCGAGAGCGCGTTGCGTCATTCGAAGTTGTCTCTGTATAACCGAAATATTGAATTCTAGAGCGACATTGACTATGCATTACGCACAAAACACTTTCGCCCCGGTGGACAGTCGATTCTGAAGTGACGTGAAATAAAATGAGATTGCTCACGGCGAGACAAAATGATAAAAGTGAGATGTTTTTGCGGGACATTATTTATTTTAGAGATTACATACATTTTACTTAGTTTAGAGATTTCTAATTGATTACTTAATCCACGTGACATTTAGAACGTAACCAGCAATAACAAACAGTTACCAGTAGACGTTTAACTACACTGTGTGAAGCAAACATGTATATTTTCTCTTTTCGGAGGATAAAATGAAAGCAGATTGTAAATTAAAATTCTTCAAGCACGTGAACTGTACGCGATACTAGATTCTCACACAGCAAGACCTCTGTGTCTTCTGTGAAGAGAGTATAGAAAAACCGACGCTTTAATTATTGCGCCCACATCCGACTGTACCTATGGGCCAGAACGTAACAACTCCGCGTTGCGAATTCGGACATCGTGCGCGAAATTACAAATGATGTTTATCGTGCACGTTAAGTAGACAACGAGCTGAATTAGATAACTCGCAGTTGCGCTAATATGTGCGCGATATATTCGACTATTCGCACGCGCAAGAAGGGCGGATAGAATTTAAAACAATATGTTCCCCACGCACGCGAAACAAGAGTCCGCGAATGATGTTTCACTTGCGCCAGAATGAAAGAGACGCGCCTGCCCGCATTAATTGCGACGTGTGTTATTCAACACGTTGATTCCCGTTATGGAGAGGGGATCGAGGAAGTGGAGTTTTCTTTCCAAAAAAAAGGAGACGCTCCCACAGTTTCGAAAAGACGCGAGGCAAACACATTGGGAAAGCCTAGAAAAACGAAAGGAAGTGGTGATGAAAATAAAAGGGAGAAGAGTTGCGAGTTGCACGCGTAGCGTGCGATCTCGTTTGCGTGTAAAACTGTGTTTACACGGCTCGCGGAGCACACGATGCGGGAGCATATCCGCGATGATCTTATCGAATTCATCGTATTTCGTGCGCCGCGATCGTCGCGGTTCGCGAGTCTTCGACACCGTTACATCGGGGGCAGAAAAAAAAAAAAGGGAAAGTCAAAGTCACATCGTTAGTTTTTTTTAATTTTTTTAATTTTTTTTATTACGCAACAGTCTCTTCTTCCCGGTCACATCTCGATCGAGTAGCCGACTAGATCGGGCTAATGAATTAACAACCGAGATTTTGTAAAAACGTTACGAAAACTCGCCTCGGTCTAGAGGAGAAAGCAGCGCGTTTCATAATTTGACTTAATTGAGCGCGTGATATTTCACACACACACACACACACACACACACACACGCGCGCGCGCGCGCGATATTCAATTATGACGAATTAATTAAATCTCGTACTTATTTTTGATAATATTCATAATATAAGTCTATCTTCTTTCTCGTTCTTGTTGTCCGTTATCTTTATTGTATATATTTATTTCTTCCCGTTATAACTGGCAAATAAATAAATATAAAAATAAATAAATATAATTGAGTGTGTGTAGCTTTTTATCTTTTCTATCGCAGTCCGGAGTCACGCACATCATCACCGTTCGGATTTTGCAAACGTGTGTCTCCGCAACGGTAGATGTATCAGAACTCGGATTCGCAACAATCCGCCGTGTTTCTCGCGCGCAACAGTAACACGCGTCGCTGAAATAATTGTTTCACGCGGGCAGCAATAATCAGCACACATTGTATAATGATCAATTGTGCCGGTCCCACGGTACCGCGCATAGCTTCCTTCGGCTCCGCTCATTACGGTGTTTTCAGTGAAGAAGAGTGTGTCTCTCTCTCTTTCTCACTCTCTGCGCGTACCACGTAACCGTTATTATTTACTCAGTCAGTCGCTACAAGATACTTTCATCCTTATGCAACGGGTCTAGATGCTATCTTCTTTCCTCCTTCCATATACCTCCTGCGCGCGCTTTGCGAAATCGACGACCGACGCTCTTGGGAACCGTCCCGGCCGCTTCGTCTTCGTTCGATCCAATTTCCAACCGTAAAACCAACCGAGGAAATCAACCTTGCGCGTTCCCGCCGCGAAGCAATTAACGCGATCATTATCCTCTCAAATCGGGCGGGAACGAGTCAATCGATTCAGTCTCGCGGCTATGTGAACTGAATCGATCGATCAATATTCCCAGAAAATCAATTTCCCGAAAATAAATCGAGAAAAGATCCGTTTTGTTCGCTTTTGTGTATCTCTCTTTGTCGACGGCGTCGTGTAACCTCGATATTCCCCGCCGCGTGTTCCTGTTTTTTTTTTCTTCCAGCGCGACTTCACGCTGACACGCTTATCAAACGACACGACCCACTGGCTTTGACGTAATAACGCATTTTTCGCGAATAACCGGATAAAAGGTCTCTCGGTATCTAATTCGATGTGGCGAGCGGTTTCGCCGTGCGCGATTTTTGCTAAATCGGTAATCGGCTCGTGGCGTTGTTAATCCGTTCTTCGGTCTCACGTATCCGCTAACGCGATTTCCAGCACCTACGCCCGTTCAGACTGGTTTTGCCGAGAGCAAATTAATCATCGTGTATGTGCTAATTTTTAAAAAAAGAGACAGCGCGCACTACCGTATGCTTTCACCGGTTTCCGAATGGACTTCCTAGTACGAGCGATTTACGCGGCGAACACATCCGTCATCTAATTTCTCGATCGTTTTTAACCGCACGAGTGAACCTCGCAACACTATAAATGCATTGTATGCAATCATACTGTTCATTCGCCATGACGTTTGCATTTCCCCGCGGACTGTTTGCTTAAGAAATGAGTTTTTGCTTAAATAATCGACTCATGAATTTTTAGTATCTCTTTCATTTCTAATATAATTAAATATTGTATCAAATTGCGCCACACACATAATAAGTCGACTAATTAATTTTTGTCAACAAAATAAAAAAATGAGTCTAGACGCGGTCTCATTTGAGAATCATTTTGTTCGGCTTCGTCGAATTGGAACTCGCGATTTTTTTTCACTCCCTGTCCCCGGAATTCTCAACAAAGCATGTTGCCGGAGGTGCCTTCAGGTGGCCGAGTTTATTTTTCTTCTTTCGCGCGAGCACGCGCGTGTAAGTGAGCAGCACGCGCTCACCGTACTTACATGCAGGTGCCGGCGTATCGTCTGCGAACCCGGTTGCTTGTACTGTTAGCTGAATGTGGGATACGAGGTGGATAGTGACTCGTTGTGTAGCGACTACTGGTTCCATTATTGCACAGATGTTTCTAACAGCCGATTTTTAACGCCCGGCCGATGTACCGATTATGTGTTACGTATACGTCAGAACGCACGTCCGTCACAGGACGCAATCAATTCTTAATTCGCGCGTGCTCGCGTCACAGTTCGCGCATGAATGAAGCGATCTCGATAATAAAATTGTGCCGTATTACGCACGAGATTCCGCATCTCACGGCTATGATTAACGTACGTTAATATCGGAGCTTTTACGAGACGGATAATGATTTAACTAACGAGTATATCATAGGAGAGAAACATGAGTCAGCATATAAGTACGAATATTTCACGAACAAAGTCGTTGAGTAGCTTTTCATTTGCCAAAACGCTATTTGTTAAATCTTTAACCAATTAAATAAATTTTTAATATTCTATAAAAAATTTAACGTAGATCGCGTCGATACAAAATATTTTTGCAACAGTACGTAATACTATTATAATAAGTAGCGTTTTGAGCAGGAATAAAATTTTTCTATGCAAACATCATAAAATCGCATTTCGATACATATATATCGCATTTCGATATATTTAACTAACGAGTATATTATAAAGGAGAAATTTGCGTTCGTCGTAAAAACAACCAGCTTCATTAATCGGCGCGTTACATATGAAAAGCAAATCGCGATCAGAAGCCGAGCGCGCGGACAAGATATGAGTTTTCGTGTAAATTACACTGTGGGAAACGATACGACACGCCGCGTATGACTCGATAATACGTAGACAATCTAGAAAGTGGTTAACATTTTGGCCCCGTTTTTACCACACGGTGAGGCACAAACCTGTCGGACTGTGTATATGTGTGTGTGTGTGTGTATGTGCGCCCGCGCGCCTCGATGCACACACTGCACCACGTGTGTCTTTCCCACAGACATGGCCGTTGACTCGCTCTAATCTCAGACCGCGCTCCGTACGAGTATATCTGTATCTCGGTTAATTTTACATCTTCGCTTCTTTCGAGCCTTTCTAAGGCAAGAGGCTGCTGCTGCTGCTGCAGCTACGTAGAAACGAGTACGGACAATTATGTCTTCCATTTTCATTACGATTAATTACCTGCCGGCGGCTCTCTGCTTCGCAATCCCTCGCGATTATTAAATGGCAACTCGGATGTGTTGATCAATGCGCGCGTTTGCACGTGCTGGTTTCGCCACGTGTAAGACGAGAACGAATTATTTCTCGAAATAATCAGATTACAGTCAGTATCGTCGCAGCGATACTCATCATTTTTCTTATCCTTCTTTCGATTTAAAAATCACACGGGGGTATAATGTAACAAACTTAGAAAAAAATCAAGAAAATTATATTATAAAACCGTAGCTTCTTCGCTCACATCCTATTTCGCGTTTATAAATTGCTGCAATAAAATGACCTCGCAAATTGCGAGTGGAATCAGAAAGGGACAGATATCGTTAGATATAGCGGTTTCTGAGTAAATCCGCGCGACTAAATCCGCGGTTGGATTTCGCAGCCGCTCTAAAAGTCACCGGCGCGCGACTCCGGTGACTTGCGTAATTGCCGCAATGAGAGAGAATAAGAGAGAGAGAGACTAGCACAGCGCAAAAGAGAGATTTTGACTCCTGTGGACGTTTACATAACGGCACGAGATGGAATGTCAACTGGCGCTACCGCGATTGCTTTACGTGTGTGCATTATAATATACGTGCGTTATGTCTCGCGGTAACGGTAACGCTCGCGCGGAACCGCAGCATCGCGCGAAACCGCGGAAAACGATCGAGGCGAAAGAACGATTTTCCGCAAAATGTCGGAGAAGTCGGAATGTTGCACATTCCCGAACTACTAAGAAGAGTTAAAATTCTGCTCTAAGATGGGCCTGCAATTTGTGAAGAGTCTCTCTATCTCTCTAAAGTTAAGTTTCAAACAGGTTTTGCGAATTGTGGGGCCCTGTTTTGTGTTTGCGCTCCGAGATGTAAGTCATTTTAATGACTCCCCAACCGTAGTGGAAACTGCAACCTTTAGATAACAACAGGTTTCCCCGAAAAATATGAGTAAATATGCGCTGTAATGCGCATTTCTCATAGACGTCTTTCTTCGCGAGAAAGAGACTGTCGCGCGGTTCTTGTCGCACGAATGATAAGTGGAAATCGTCGAGTGAGTAGTCAGGCGCGGTACGAAAAATGCTCTGAGTTGTCCCACTTTTGCGAGACCGCAAATCGTCAGTGTGAATCTATCAGCGCGAATTGGTGGTATTGAATGTAACAGGGACGTTTATTATGTTACTGTAACGGACATGTGACGAATGCGACATGTACGCGCAATCGATGAACGGAATACGAATTTGCGGTGTCATCGATTCAAGCGACGATATTACACGTAAAAGAAATGTACAGTCGTTCTTAATTTAACAAAACTGTTTTCTCTTTAAAATAGGAGCAGGCGTTTAATGCTGTAATGTAAAAAAAAAAAAAAAAACATAGACTAATGGCAATTATGCGGCAATTGCACAAGACATTCACCTAAATGCAAAAACGCAATACTTGGCGACTTTTAATCGCGGTACATACGGGACGTAACACAAATATTCTGTTGAAATACTCGGACAAAGACTCGATTTGTTTCTCCTGTATTTGCGTAGGTTAATATTATTCTCTCAATGCTGAGACAAATTCGCGACAACGTGCTTCGAAACCGCCGAAGGTTCGAGTTCCACTTGCGGTGACGCAAGACATTCTCACCGGCAAGTAGGTACGGCCGCAAGCACGGCCGTGGAAACTGTAAGATGATTTTGTTTTTTTTGAGAAACCAACGCGCGCGCGCGACCTCCGCGTAGCAAAAATTCCTGAGAGAGGAACGGACAAACGACGGAAGTGACGCGGTCCGTGACTCCGGGAAGTCAAGTCCGTTTCCTCGGGTTACATCCGCGACACTTGATTTAACGGTTGCGCCGTTCGTTGCTGCATCTCGGTGGTCGTCGCCAATCGTGCTCGATGCTAAAATTTTGTTTCCGTGTTCGGATACTCGTTCACGTCGATAATTCAAAAATTAAATTAAATTCTAACGTAATTAAATATTTTATTCGATTTATTACGATTGCGTGTTGTAATTCGAAAAATTCGCAAGCGGATTATACAACTCGATTTTATTGCCGACAACTTGCGCGTTAATCTTGTTCGATAAATTGGATTGCAATCGCGAAGTGGAAAGTACGTTGCGCACGACGCTACATAAATTCTATCGTTAGTAAAAGCTATCTCCATCGCCCACCCATCTTGAAGAGGTGGCCGGTAATGGACAATGTGCAACGATTACATCGCGTTACGTCGCGCTTGCCGCGCGCCGCGGTGTTCTGCGCGATGCGCTCTCCCAAGCAGGAAGGCAGAAGCAGAATGCGCACGTGTGGGCAGGTGAGACGCCAAGTAACAACATACCGGGACACGCCCGTGTTTCGCTATTATAAACGTCCGCCCGGATCGCCACAATGGAATGATTCCTTCGAACGTGCTTGTTTAAACGATTCGAGACTAAATTCGAGCCGTTATAGCCGTTACGCAAAGTTGCGTTTGTGGGACTGTCTGCTTCGGCTGTCGCTACACTTAAAACTTTTACGAGTCATCATCGGCCCTCCTCGTTAAATAAAATAAACTGCAGGAGTGAGGTAACAATTATTAGTCTCCTCTTCCGCGCAGGTTGTTAATTTTTTTTTATTCTCGTCTTTCGTTTCTATATAATTTTTTTCTTATTTGTCAATTTATTTTGATGCAAACTAATTGTTGCATTAAGAAATGTTGAAATTAACCCTCCCCTCTCTTAAGAAATCCCTCTTGGACAAACAGTTATGTCATCAGAACGCAGATCGCGCGAGAAACCAGCATTAATTGATCTTCCGCGCTGTGCGCTCGGACGTGTATATGAGTAGTATGTTTTAATTAGTCGCCCTGTACGTGAATGAATGCAGTGATGTTACTGTTATTCGCTCGCGGTAGCACGTGTCGCCAGAACAGGAAACGTCGTGTACTTACACATATAAAGAATTTCATAAGATAAAATGTGTACATACACAAATATATAATTTTAAAAAATATTTAACACACGTCTATACGGTTGCAATTTTAAATTTGCGCCTTTTACAATAGACATGACTTCTTTGAAATCTACTGTTAAAATTGATATCCGAAGAAATGAGCGTTTGATGCAGTGAAATCATTTTCATCTGTTAACGATCGCGAGGAATGGAAGGATGTACATTACAATTACAAATTCTTACTTTACGAGTTTCTTAGAAGCGAGATGTATTTATTGCCGCTTTACTTCCTCATTACGTAAAACTGCCATTGACATTTCGCCGTATGAATTTCTCTACAATGAGTAATGTTAATTAATCGGCGCCTTTTTCCATCGCCAATACGTCAAGTGGAAAGATTGTGAGATTTATCAGACGCGCGCATCGTTAAGATTTCCTGATGGCGCTAAAATCTTGTGTCGTCGAAGGAGTTTCTTTCGCGCGGTAAGTAATATAAGCGTCGTCCTTGTCGTCCGTTCCAGGAAGAAGGAAAAGT
>QVOB01013175.1:0-11904 GCA_014839585.1 Pseudomyrmex concolor
TATATATATTATATATATTTAATACTTATAAGTATTGCATATTTATGATATATATTAATTTAAAATTATATTATAAATATTTAAGATATTTGTAAATATTATATATATATATATATATAAAATTTAGTTCCGCGGAATTCGAATTAAAAATAAAATGACACTCAGTGACGCCGTCAAAGGAGAGTGATTGTTAATTAATTTTTTTTGTAACAAACAAACGTTTCCTCGCGATATATTATTACTTTTCACACTTTGAGCAACAAGTAGGAAATGGGATGTGTGACCGCAGGGGTTGTTTTGACACACGTTATGGGGATATGCTTGGCAAAATTCAACGTTTATTTGTACGTTCTTCGTAACAATTGTTTTAAACTTTTTTTTTTTTTTATATAAATATACAAGAGATAAAAGTATAACATACATTTCAGTCACCATCACTCTTCGACATATAATTAAGTTGAACGTACAAAACTTTAAAAGCATTATACAAATTTTTTTTTTTATGTTACACATGCGTTATAGAAATTTTTATGCTACAAGTCAAGATACATAAAACAAATGTTCACTTTGAGGAAAAAAAAAAACATAATAATTAGTTTATTTTGTTATTTCTTTTGTAAAATTATTGTTTTACCAGATTTTTTTATCTGGTACGGCCCAATCAGACAAGACACTTTTACTGTTGTTGTTTCGGTCGCTTGCTCGCGAAAGCTGGACTCTGCGGGTTGGTGAGAGGTTTCGTGTGTCTCACAATGACCGGCGTCCTGAACGCCGGCATCGGTCTCGCCTTCACTTCCGCGAGTTTCCTCATCTCCGCTCGCATTCGTCTGTCGTGCTCTTCCTGTCTTTTTTGTTGTTCCTGCCGCATAGCTTCCTCCTCCATCTCCTTGCGCCTGAGCTTTTCTTCGAACTCTCTTCGTTCTCTCGCTCGTTTGTCCGTGTAGAGTTCGAACGAACTAGCTCGTTTTGTTAACGGGATCTTCTTCGGTTTGTCCGAACAGTCGGCATTCTTGGTCGTGTTCTTCGGTCGCTCTTTCTGATCCTCGCACTTGTTTTCGTGCGAGCTTCCTGCCTTAGCGGTCGTTACTTGGGAGTCTTCCTGCTGCAACACCGGTTTGAAGACCGGCGCCGGATTCGCGCGGAACACGCGCGAACGTTTTTCTTCCTCGAGCAATTCTTTTATCTTTTGTTCTTTCTTCTTTGGTATGAGCTTGTCCCGCTCGTCGAAACTAAACGGACGGGGCACAATTACCTGTTTGCGACCCGCCTGGCTGGTCCCAGCAGGCGGCGGCTTCGAGAAATTCGGCGCCGGTCTAGCGTGAAACTCCTTAGGTGGCGGCTTGGCGGATTCCTGCAGATTCTTGAGTCGTTCCTCCTTCTTCTTCTGAAGATTCTTGCTGCGTATTTCCAAACTGAACGGTTTAACGCGCGTCACGCTTTTCGTCATCGACGGCACGCCGAAGCTCGAGATATCTTCGCGTTTTGCGACGATACCGTCGGCGTCGATCTTCACGACCGTCGTGGCAGTAGTCACGTCGCTCTTGTGCAACGGCGATCTGGACCGAAGAATCTCGACCGGTTGGGTGTTCAAGCTCGTTGATTTATTCGCGGCGTTTGTCTTCCTCGCCAGCACACCGCGCGGTATCGGAGTGGCTTTTATGCGATGCTTCTTCATCTCCTCAAGCTCCAACATCTCCTTCTCTTCTCTGCTGAGCACTTTAACGGGGCGCGTTCTGTTCTTCGTCACCAGGGCCGGTGAGATCGGTATCGTCTTCTTCAGATGTGTCTGCCTAGACACGATGTTGGACACGACGTTGTTTTTGGTGCTCTTGGTGTGGAAGCGCTTGGGCGTCGCGTTCTGGAAACGTGACACCGCTTCCGCCATACTGACGTACTTCTTGCTTACGGACATTCTGCGACCGTCCATGGTGATTCGTCTATGATTTTTCCACGTGAGCACCTTAGGTGGTTGAATGCTTTTGCTGGACGCAGGCTGTTGCAGAATGTCTTTATCTTGTTGTTGTTGTTGTCGTTTGTCGTCAGCAGACTCGTCTGACTTATCCTTGAAGTCTGATTCTTCATCAAGTTCACTTTCTGTAATATTGTGTATCTCGTTAGTTTCTTCTGTTTTATTTACATTAGGTTCCTTGTCTTCTTCTCGACTATTTTTCACGTCAAACGTTTCCTTGTTGTCACACTTGATGATCTCATTGTGCTTGTCATCTATTGAGCCACATTGAGACTCGTCGGAAACATTATTTTGCGTGCGATTTCCTTCTTTGAACAGAGAAAGACTGACCGACTGTTTCTTCACGGCACTGCTCGATGTGCCAAGATTTTTGCTGACTTTCTTTGCGGATCTCGTTTCTTGTCTTCTCACCATAATACCCTTGTGCGGCATGCTGTGACAGCCGACAGATCTCGACAGCTTAACCAGCTTGGTCGTATTCGGCGTTTTGAGTCCGATCGGTTCTTGAGCGATCTTGTTCAGATCTTGCATCTTGGGCAATCTCTTGCAGAAATCCAATTTTCTCATCGCGTCGCTGAGCACTTTGTCGCAGGTGGTGAACTGTTCCACCGCCTCTCTTCCGCGACACGGCGGTGAGATGATCACCTTGATCGGGGTGTTCTTGATGATGTTCTCCTCTTGAACTTTCAAGTACATCATGTCGTTCGCCAGCGAATGCTGGGGATCGGCGTTCTCCGCGTTCTCCGCGAACGGCGAGTCGCAAACCGCTTCTTTACGTTCGTGCATCTTGTGCACCTTGTCGAAGAAGTCCGGCGTGGACATCTGCGGACTCGTGGTCTCGGTGAAGTCCATATACTGCGGCGCTCGCACATTGCTGTATTCCTCCTCCATCATGTGTGTTTCATGCCACTCACTAAGACTAAAGATAAATCTGCAACATGAGAAAATCGAAAGCGATCAGACACACGTGACACACGACGTCTCGCTATTGCAGAGACGATACCTCGTGCAAACGGGCGAAAAAATCTCGAATAAAACGCGGGATTTTCTCGCGGGACGAATATACAATATTGATACACGTTGTTGCAAGAGAAACTGGAACAACGTCAAAATTACACTCACGTTCAACAGCTCACGTGTGAAATATCCTCCGAAGATGAACAACGTCTCTTCTTATCTTCGATTCTGGTTTCTATTGGACGAAATCTCTCGATACAAATTCGGTCGAATGAGAAACGAAGTGTGACCAAGCGCTCGGCAACGTCCTGATCAGACCACGGAGACAACACAACGTTCAAGTTTAAATTTCAATGGCCTCGTCCGGATTGGCTGCGTTGTTGCCAGCCAATCCGGACTCGCCAACCGGTTTGTTACGCGTGCGCGGGACTGATCATACGCCTGAGAGAACTCAATATTCAAGGGAACGTAAATAAAAGGAAAAAATTGAGGACAAGAACGAAGTTTTGAAAACAATTTTTCGAAGAGCATTTACCTATTTTTCTATAATATTTTATTTTCTATAATATTTTATTATATTTTATTTAAAAAAAAAAAAACAAACGTCAACTTAAGCGTCGCGAAAATCGTTTGGAATGTGTTGAAAAACAATTTTGTTGTATTAAATAATTAATTGTACACTGTCGAGAAACAACATATTCATCACGTTTCACGACGGTCATTTCTTGCATTACGTTAATGTATTTACACGCACTAGGGTATAATCGTCGCGTGTGTATACCTTCACATGATCCACGACAGAACGATTTCAACCAATGGGCGTGCGTGGTCTTTCAAAATTTCCGTTCCGTCTCTCGTAATGTAGCGGACCAATCGGAAATTGGCTCCAAAAGCAGCGCACGAAATTTAAAAACCGCATGCTCTCATACATTTAGTCACTTCTGCAAGTGTCACTTGGTGTCATTTTATTTCTCTTTATTTTGTAATCGAATTTTATTAATTATTTTCCTTGTAAAATAACATCGAGTACAAAGATCCCAAAGTGTGAATATTGGCCAGTAGTACCAAGCGCAGGGTGTCCGTGAAGCGGGCGTTGGGCACGGACGTGTCGCTGTCCCGCCAGGCTATGTTGGCGCCTTCGCTTCGCATAAATAACGCCGGAGACGGCACGTTTTCGCGCATGTACGCCCATACGCATTCTCTCATTATTGTGTTTATCTGCAATGAAAAATTAAAGCCGTTTATCGAAATTCGACGGAAGAATCACGTCTGAAAAATATCGCGGGATCAGCAAATATACCTGATGAAGCTGCAAAACAGGCAAGATGTCTCTGATACTCGCCAGTGGAGGCGGCAACAACTGACCGAGCGCCATTATATTGAGAAGCAACATTCCCTCCTTCGTGTTCCAGTTGGCCATCACGGTCGCGGCGATGCCTCGCAGTAAAACAGAGCAATAAGCCAACGCCGGTCTGTACCAGGCGGTCAACTCCAACAGCGTCCACAGTAAAGGCACATCTTTGAATCTACGTCGGATTTGTAAATCTCTTTCTATCGTGACCTGTGCGACGAAACGTTAGATAACGATTGATCGATGAAGTACTTTTTTAGTGGAATTACCTTTGTAAATTCTTCATCGGGCCACGGAAGACCGTTGTACATAACGTCAGGAGACACCAGTTCGACCAACAGCAAACTAACCATCGTCAGAGCATCCAAGTGCACGGAGTTCTGGCCCGATCCCTGAGTGCTGCAGCAGGTCTAAAAACATCCTCGTTTACAACTGGAAAAGTTACGCGACGTACACACATGTCAAACGTACACACGATCCTTGTCGAGAAGTCTTTACCTTTATAACGTCTATTAACAACATCGTGTTCAAGTTAATGATCTCTTCCTGAATCAAATTCTCCGGCGGAGGTCTTCGAGGACCGTGTCCTATCACTCCAGCATGGAATACTGACGAGTGTCGCTGCGCCAACATGGTGCTCGTCACCTACGGACGAAATTATTAAATTCCGCGCAGTCGTACAAAGCAACTGAAAACATGTTGCAACTGTTGAAACTTCATATTTTTACGAAGTATTGTTACCGTACTTGTTTGTGATTCTGATGTAACAACAACATCTCCTCGAAACGAGGCTCGAACTTCTCCTTCGCGCCGAAATACTTGGCCGGTTCGTTATTGATACTGTTCTCCAAGATCTCCCTGAGAGCCAGTGCACGCGCGCACGAGGAATAACACGTCAGTTTCCTCAGCAAGTGGCACACCATCCTCACTCCGCGTTCCTTTCTTATAACATCTGCAAAACAAAAACGCATTTTGTTTACGTCTGTGTGTACTCGAAGAAACAAAGAAAGAATATTGAATTACCGTGTTCCATAATGCACAAGAAAAAATATTGCGTGACCGCCTTCGTCAACTTCAGCACGAGCTCCACGTTGAGATTTTGATCTTTCTCGGGCGTGCCCAGAAGATCCAGGAGAGTGACGATGTCGTTCGCCAAGTCGAAGTTGTTGGTTTTCGTCAACAAAGTGGCTATTTGACGCAAGTTGGATCTCAGAGCCTTGGTGATCATTTTCGACTGCAGTATCGCCGCTTTATTCGAAATCTCCCATCTAAGCATAGAAAAAAAATCACAATTATCACAAGTGCAAGACTGTCAAACTATGTATGTTGGATCCGTGACGCTTTCCTCAACAGCGTAATGAGATTTTTGAACAACTGTCCCGACTCTTCCGTGACATTTTTGTACTCGATCTCTCTGAGCGCTTCTTCGAGAACTTGCGTAAAATGATCGTGACCGTTGAGGATGTTTTCCGTTCCAGATTTGTTCGTGGCGAACAGCACGATGTTGTTGGCGATGTAGCGTATCAGAGCCGCGAGATGAAACGCGGTCTGCGCCTTCAGCAGCATGTAAGACGCCGTGGAAATGACTATGTTCGGACTCTGGCTCTTGAGGAAGCACAAGAGTCTGACGGTGGTTTGAACGCGAAGCGGATTCGGACTCAGGAGCATCGGCATTATCGACGATATCTCCTGCTTGATGGAGCTCAGCAGAGCGATGCTCGTGGACTGCGGACCGTGCGTTCTCAGCACGAGATCGATTTCCTCCAGAATAAGTTCCAGCAACTCCCGGCAAACGTTCTTCACGTTTTGCGCCGCGTTCACGCTGTGATAACCGACGTTACTCGTGTTGAGACTGGTGTCCAGAAGTATGTTGATGATCTGCGACGCGCCCTGCTCGCACCCCAGGACCAGATGAACCGTCAGGTCCATCAACGCTGCCGGATGACCGCTGAAGTACTTGCACCAGTCCGACGCGAACAGCGCCAAACGCGGTATAATGTCCGGTCTCACTGCGACAAATTTTGTAATTAATTTTAAGATAAATTATCGGATTGCGTATGTAGTTTTTAAGAAAAACCTACGCGTTTGCAACAGATCGCTAGTTATCGCTTTCAACAGGGTTTGCGAGAGCGAGGCCAGGTTCAAGAGAAAAGGTACTGTAGCTAGTTTCTGCTTCTTGACTTCGTCGTCGAGATTTACATCTTCCTCCAAACTCCAC
Organism: Pseudomyrmex concolor; assembly: GCA_014839585.1. Lineage (NCBI taxonomy): Eukaryota > Metazoa > Arthropoda > Insecta > Hymenoptera > Formicidae > Pseudomyrmex > Pseudomyrmex concolor. The sequence goes on from QVOB01013175.1 coordinate 6,496, forward strand.
TGTAATTTACAAATTCGTTTGATCAGCCAACAGAAACAAAAAGCAAAACGAAACAATAGAACGGGACGAGCTTGCCTCGAATAGTTCCAGCAAAGCTCTCTTGATGTCCTCGAAGTGACTACCCGCTAAATGCCCGAGTATGCCGACAACGGAATTTAATTTCGGATTCTTAACGCTGTGCTCGTATCCCATGGCGCAAAAGTCTTTCAATCCACACGAGAGCACTCGGGTAATCACGGTGTTTGGGAAACAGCTTCCCACGTGGGCGACCACCCAGTCGAAATACGGACTGTGCAGAACACTCGTGTCCAACAATGCCTTGATACAGGACTCTGTGTCCGAATGCATGAGACATTGCAGACACTGAGCGGTGATGTCTATCAGAGTTCGCGTTGCGCGGCACGACATCCACTGATGGAGAAAATCGTTGATGCCGGCGTTAACTGGCAGATTGCCGCGTTTTGCAAAGTCCGATGACAATTTGCCTGCAACGCAACAAATTGGATCGCAAGAACGTTTAAATGAAATTTAAATCAAATTGAATAATCAATTAAATTGAAGTCTAATTGCGCTCTGTGCGAATTGACAAATTGATTAAGTGAATTAAATATACACCGAGCAAATCCAATGACCAGGCCGATATAATGGGCGCCCATGCTTCCGGATTGCCGTTGACAAAACTGTTTAGAACTGTGTGAATTTCCGCTATGATGCTCTCCTCGGGTATTGATATGTTCTGATTCGACTGTGTAAAAATGGCAATTTATCATTACTTGTCACTGATTGCATAAGGTCTGTTTTTTTTCCTCTGAACTGGCTGCGCTTGAGTTGAGAGTTTTATCTTTTGTTACACATTAGAAGGACTAGCGCAGCCAGTTCAGGGGGAAAAAAAAACAGACCTATAAATTAATTGCGTGTAAACACAAAAACGCGTTACACGTGTTGTCCTATTACCTCGATCTGACGAACGTACTTTGTCACAGCCACGAAAAATACGTTGCAAAAGTACTCGAGCACGGCTTCTCTCGCGGCGGGTACATTTTTCAGTAAGGACAACGCTATGCGCGTTACATCCTGCGTGTTTGCGTTGTGAGAGGATGCTCGGACGGCGCCGGAAATGAATTTTCTGACGTCGGTCAGAATGTCCTGAGGCGACGGGGACGTCGTGGCAGACATCATCGTCTGCGTTCGGCTTAAAAATCAGCGTTTTGTGCGCCGCGCTCTTGACGTTCTTGTCAGGTTATGTTGTTGTTGTTGATTGAAGCGCGATAAGCTTGCGTCACGTGGGAGATGATGACATATGGGACGAGACAGGCAGAAGATAATTTTTCTGGGTTTTGCAAAAGGCAGACAAAAGCTAATGAGATACACAATTAAAAATTAATAAGACTAAGGTTGTCTCTCATCACACGACTGAGAAAAATATAAAAGTATATAGGGATTTGAAGATGTTGGAGCAGAAATTTTTGAAACCGACACTATATATATATATATATATTGCACAAAATATTCTTTCAATAAATATTATTTACATACGTGTGTAAGAGAAATAAAACGGTGAAAGATTATTATCTCCGAACAGTATATAAATATTTCAATCACAATATATTAAACTGTCAAATTACTATGTCATAGAGGAGTATTAACGTCTCTTCTTCTTCTCTTGCTTGCGCGGCCGATGCGGTCTTCTTGGTGTCACTTGAGGACTGTTTTCGGAACACTCCACATCGCTAGGGTCATCCTGCAACAAAAATCATTGAATTAAAAATGTGTGAGAGCAAAAGAGAAAAATTATCTCGAAAGAAAACTCAGATAATAATAAAGATATTGAACCTTTAAGGCTGCGACACCATCAGACGGTCCTGCCTGATATATCACTATGGCCAGCAAACACATCACCTGGAATACCGCTCCCACATATAGGCCGAATCTCAACAACTGTTCAAACACAGTTTCCTCCGTTGGCAGTAAAAGGCGCTTGAACTGCGGATCTGTGTCTGTCATCTCTTTTCTTTATAGAGAAAATACATTTAAAAAAGTATATATATATATTTTTATCTACTAGACTAGACTAGACTTAAGAGCTAATAATAAATTATGCAAGTTACTGTAATATAAGAGACAATTTTTCTCTGGCTGGCAATTAGTGTCATAATAACAATAGCAATATTTCAACATTGTGTGTAACATTGCAGTAAAATATATTTGCAAGAAGACGTATTGTGACAATTTTTTGAGAATATTGCACGCATTAAAAATAATATTCCTGCAATGTTCCAGCAATGTGTCGTAGGGAATCATTTCGTTTAACCATGCTAACAACAAACGATTTCTCGCTCTGAGAACTTACTAATTGCGAGTCAACAGTCTTTAAAATGTAATCGAACGTCAGAATGCCTACAATTGCCGATCTCATTCGGAACGAACGTGATGATCGTTCATGGGAGCCCTTCTCTCTCATTCGCTAGTTTATCCTCAAGGCTTCGCCGGCATTCTGAGGGTTTTGTTTTTCTACTCTTTTTCTCTCTTTTGGTGGCATTCCATTCCCGAAGATCGGAAGCGCAATCTCCCCCCCTTCTGTATTTTTCCTCTCTTTCTTATTTTTCGCCCGGAGACTTATTTCTCGCAGAATTCTCTCACGATTTCGCGCGTGTGTCCTCGCCGAGGATTCCCGACGGCAATATATAATACCCGCCGTTCAATCGCACCGGGGCACGTGTGTGTCGCGATATTTATACGGTTGATATATATGTCGGGGGGCGCGAGGAAATCAATAAGGGACAGTGACCACAGCGATAATCGCCGCCCTGTCGTCGTCTGTACTCTTGATGCGGAGTAACAGATAGTGCCAACATTAGAGCTTGTATCGGAGCGCAACAACGCGCGCTCCGTTTCTCGGCGACGATTGTCGTCGTCGTCGTTGTCGATCGTGACGTCGGACGACGCCGCAAAATGACGAAAAATCGCTCGGTCTTTAAAACCCGCTCAAAATCTCGACTTCTCGATCGTATGCGCCGAGAATTACCAGTCGATTCGCATGACGCGTTACGGACCCGTTCGGCGCGACTCGGCCGCGCTCGGCTTTAGAGTTAGGTTAGGTTAGGGTTAAGTTAATTCCCCCCCGATGTTGGCAACGCGCGTCGCGTTAGCCTCAGTTGCCGCGAGACGGCGCTGCCGCGCGCACGTCGCGACATCTGCCGGCGGGCACGGGACGGACGAACGAGTCGTCGGCGAATTTGCGGAGCGAAACGATTCGGTCGCTCGTCGTCGTGAACACGCGCGTTCGTCGCTCGTTCGGATTCGCGTCTCGGCGAACGCGAGTTCGCATCAAATTCGAGACGATATATTCGTCGCCAAACGAATCTGCTGCGCGCGCGCGCGCGCAAACGCAGCGTACGATCGCGCGGTTTGAGTTTCGCGGCACACCGGAAGCGAGCTGGGTGCGAGGCTTGGTCGCTCGTCTGTCCGTGGATGTGAACCTTTGTTTTGCACAAAAGTTATGGCTGCCATGTCTAGTTTTCGATTGATGTTTTCCGTGGCGAGACCGAATTCCCGTGTTTACCGCGGTATTTAATAACGTGAGATCGGCTTGCGCGTCGCAGCGAAGTCAACCGTGATGTGAGCGAGTTCCTCGCGCACGTAGTTTCGACTGCCTTAGTGTCATTTTCGTCGAAAAATGCCTGTGTTTACATCCGAGATACGAGCGAGCTTCTGTATTCCTGTCACATTACGGTAAGCAACGCTTCCTTGGTGCGCGATTAGCGGGTGCACGGCGAGCACGGGTCGGCGAAAACGCGTACGCGAAGGTGATGAGCTCGGCGATCGTCCGGGCGACGGTCTCGATCTTCGTCGACAACGAAATGTCGTCGGTCGCTCGTCGTCGTCGTCGTTGTTTGCGTTTTGCTCGCGCTAACGATATTTCCAATCGCGAGTTCACGTTCCCGGGACGTCGAGCGCGATTCCACGATCGTCCGGATCCCGGCGATCGCGCTCGCTCGTCCGCGAGAACGGAGGAAAAAAACGCGAACGAGTCGTGCGCTCGAACGTACTTAACCAAAAAAAAGTTTCGCCCGCCCCGACGAGGAGCAACGGACGTCCTCCGGACGCGTCCGCGCGTTCCCCGTCGATCTCGTGCGATGGAGTACAATTTGAAAAAGCGGTCTCGTCGCCCCGTGAAAAATCATCGTGCACATACGGCGACAATAAAAATATAATGCGGAATATAATCTGTCCATTTGCAATTTTTCGTTCGGAATGGTGGCAACAATGGCTGGGTAAAATGGTGAGCGAGGGCAGGTCAAGCACACACACACACACACATCGCCGCGAAATTTTCTTGCTTGTTTCGTTACACACACATCGCGTTACATGATATTTTTTCCTGATCATATTTAACGTCTCGATTTTCAAAGTGATTTCGAAGATAAACGTCGAATTTGTTCGCGTCGAAGAGATCGCGAACGTCGAATCGCATCGAACTTGACGCAACTTCAACTATGGATTTTTTCTTAAATCTTTGTACATGTTGCAACGGTTTGTTGTAAAACGATTTGACTCTCGAAGGACAGATCATATTCCTTCATCTTTATGATATAATAATAATAATAATAATGCATTAAAGCTCGCGCAATTCTTCAAAAAATTGCTCTCGAACGATATTGTTACATAAAAATGTTCGTTTTAGGAGCCTCCAATCTACACATCAATCACATCGAGCGTGCGAGTAATCATATTACACTGATATTTATAAGAGATAGATAGATAGAGAGATAAAAGGTAAAGGAGATGGATTTTATTTAAAAAAATACAAGTCTGTGTGAATGTTTTTTTTTTTTTTTTTTTTTTCGCTGGGAAGCTCGCGATTTCAAAGAAACTCTCGTGACAATTTGTTCGGAAAATTCGGACGTTCCGGAAAAATCTAACCCTAAACCTAAACTCGAACGCGAAAGTCGGTGATGTAAATCGAAAACTGCTTCATGGCGGGTATAGAAAAATGTTTCCAGGCGGCGCTCGGCTCGGCTCTCAGGCGGAGACGGCCATATTGTCTCGAGAGAGAGTCTCCCTGTCTCTCTGCGTCGCGTTTTCCCCAACACAACCTTCGCTCAATTATTCCCCTTTGCCTCTTGCCCTCTCTGTCGCCTCCGCGGTGGATCTTTTCACAATCCTTTCACACAAACGCGCGGTGTGTCTCTTCCAATCCGCAATTCTTTTCTCTCTCGCTCACTTTATTTTCCCTCCTTCTCTCTTCTCGACGTTCTCTTTTCTCTCGAGGCATCCCTATTTAGGATTTAAAACGCGCACGTTCGCGATTGCATATTTAATAGTTTCCGCGCGAGAAAAATTTATTTTCCAACGATTCAAATCAGTCTTTACGAACGGGATCGTTTTAATATAAAACAGATCTAGATT
>QVOB01013177.1:0-11342 GCA_014839585.1 Pseudomyrmex concolor
AGTCTATCTTTTTTTATCCATATTAAAAGGAAAAAGGTAGACTGTGAACTAGTGCAGCCAAAGTATGGAAAAAGAACAGACCTTATGTTACACAAGGTTTGTTCGCGTCGCATGCCCCAACATGCTCCTATTTGCTCCAACGCGCTTTACCAGTGAATTTATTAGCTTGTACTAGTGCGCACTGAATGCGGCTTTTTTCATTGAAAAAGTTCATTGAAAAAATTGTGAACTTTTATTAAAGTTTCATTGAAAAAGATCGCGTTGGAGAAAGTAGGAGCATGTTGGGGCATGCGACGCGAACAAACCTACAGTGTCGCCTGGTACGTAGTTGGAAAGCACCCATTGATTTCTAGTATTGGGTGAGTACTGGCAATATCGGAATATGAAAGCTGCGTTCCAAAAATCCACTGCCAATACTGGAAATCTATGATCTATGTTACGTAAACTATAGATTTTCAGTACTGGCAGTAAATGTCGAAACACAGTCTAAAACACCATCTATTGTATTAGGGGTAGGAAAAGCCTCTTTCTGCTTTCTGCTATGGCAGATATGATTTTGCATGCATTAAGTAGTGTCTCTCTCTGTCGTCTGGTTTTGATACGTGCAGGTGAGTGAATATGTCAATCTGCATCTTGAAATTGCATGATGTACACGTATAGCAGATAAAAAGAAACGTAAAAAAATTATTTCTTTGCGACTTATTTTTTGAATGATTTTTTAAAAATAAGTTTTTATAGTCAAATATATATGAGAAAGCTCGAAATTTTTTCTTTCTGATTTGCTTTTTAATTTAGTAAAAAAACAAAGATATAAATCAAATGCCGGTCTTTGTGATATAATCAAAAATTATGTAACAATCTTCAATTTATCTATATTCGAGAAAGCATTTGTTTTTGAACTAGGTTTTGTATTTTTCTCTATAGAGATAATTCGTAAAGATTCTTAACTTACAAGAAGAATACTTATTATAAGAATACTAGTTATTGTTTCAATTTGAGAAACTTTAGAATATTTTATGAAAAGTAATGAAAGAAATATGAAGATTTAATTATAATTTTTATAGAAGTTTATACAAGATGTCCTTGAACTACCAAGTCGTATAGTAAAGTTTGGTTAGATTATTTTTTCAGTAATAATTGCTTATATATTTGATTTTTGAAGGAACTAATGTTTTTAAAAATATTTTATAGCAAAATTTTAAAATTAAAATTTAAGGCAAGTGGCAGAATGACAATTTTCCTTATTTTGATATTGTAAAATAGTTAAATTACATGCATTTTTTATTAGTGTGTATAGAAAAATGTTAATAAGCACTGAAACTTTGAATACTTATATTTCAGGAATATAAACAAAGAGTTGCCGTAAAAAATGCATCTAACCATTCCATCATTTTATGCTGTTCGAATGTCACTAAATATATTTCAGGTAAAACATATATATGTGTACAAGTTATACAAACAATTATATAAAGAACTAGATGAAAGTATACTAGAAAAAATCTAATAAATTATTTTGATACATAATATTTTTGATACATAGTTTAAAGGAAATAAATTTGCCGTGATTTTTATTTGCAGGAAACAAGTCCTACTTTGTATAGAGCCAGCAGATTAGATCGTAGTACAACAACATATGCAATTTTCCTTGCAACTTTTGGGTTATCTATGAGCATGTTTTCTTTGAATCAGATGAAGTTGTCATATCAGCGTCGGCATCTGCGAAGATCTTAGAAATCGCGACGAACGATAGCATCAGGCAATTCAAAACATTGAATAAATTTATCAATCAGTCATGAATTATATACTATTTTTAAATCAATACCAAGACAATGAAACTTGCGCTTAATAGATTATGTTTCACATATAGATTGCAGTTGTGTTGTATATTTTTCTTTTGGAGTACAAACAACAGATTTACATATTTAAATTATCATGATAATGTTCCTATGATACCATATAAAATTGTACATACAACTATGCTTTAGCTGTATCAAATTTAACACTTTGTAAAAGATAGACGTAAACAAACGTAATTTTATCAAAACAACATCGGTTTTAAGCAATAAATCAGCCAAATATACTTTTTGAAACAAGTGTGATAAGTTAATTATTAATACATCATGAAAACGATAGTATTCTAGTCTTGTAAAGTGTTTTTGTGAATTAATGCAATCTTGCGGATGGATGCTATCTTTTGAGGAATTAAAAAGAATTATAATTATTATACAATCGAACTTCAATTAAGTAAAATTATTTGGGTACGGATGTATATAAACCAGTGCGGCAATTTTCCGCTAACAACAATTCGCTTTTGTCAAGTTTTTTCGCTGGCATCTTACCACCATATACTCACAAGCAGGATCATATATGTACAAAATGAACATTATTCACACATGTCAAGTAGAACACATGTATAGTATAGTGAACAGAAATTCGTAGAACAAGCGCGGAAGTTGAGAGCAAAAGGGATGATTTCTCCTCCTTCAGCTCACAATCAGTAGCACCAACGAGCGCCTTAACTACCTGTAGCAAGCCGCAAGCCCCTAGCAATCACTCGATTAAAACGCTGCGTAACGTCGATAATATCACTGTTCATTCTATTTTCTTCTCAAAATGTAAAACTATGTCATTTAATATTTAATGTTACAATAACATACATAAATATGTTTACATGAGTATTTATTATGTGTGTGTAATAAATTGAACTATGAAAAGTGACAAGAAGCATTTTTGCAAAAAGGCCTTTTTTTATTGTTAAATATCTCAGCCACATATTAATATTTTGCTTTGTTTTTTTTTTTATTTTATTGCTAATAGTACAATGTTTTAAGTGTATAAACACTTAAAACGTTCTAGTATATTAGGAACAGCATAACTAAAAATAGTTAAAAGGTAGTTCGATTTTTCGACCCGTTACCCTGATATCCCCTTTTAAAATGAATAAATTTTTATTTATTTTTTTTATTTAAAAATCATTCTATTATTTTATCTGTTTAACATTATCGAGCACTTCAATTAATTTGAGTTGAAATGACACTTACCCGCGCGCGCGAGTTATATTATGCACTAAATTATGCAAAAAATGGAAGTAAAAAGATATTAACAACAATTACAAATTATTTTTTTACTCTTATTGACTCAGTTTCTATTTCACTTTGAAGTTTAATGTGGTTACATGATTTCTTTCATTTCTGCAATTTTTCTACATACTTGAAAAATCTTATGCAACAACGAATTCTGAGCACTCCACTAGTATACTAGCTATCTGTAATTTTTCAAGTAACGTAAAAGCCGACATATATATCTGCGTGTTCATACATGGATATAAAATATTCAAGTGAGTTCTATTATTTATTTAACAAAGTAAAAAAACACATACACACACACACGTGTATGTGTATATTATTTTTGGTTTTGTTTCTGGCGTATACTGTAGAGTACAATTTAAATAGTTGTCTGCCTTAATAAAGAATAAAAATATGTAAAAGACTGTGCTCTGTTTCCACGCATTACATTTACACGTACATGCGACACACACACACACACACTCTCTCTCTCTCTCTCACACACACACACACACATACATACATACATACACGCGCGCGCGCGCGTATGTATGTATGTATACGTACATATAACATATAAATTATTCTCTATGGTTTGTTTCTTATACGAATCGACTAAATTCGTATTATGATCACTCTGGATACGTCTTGTGGTGCATATGCGCGCGATATAAGTGCGTCAAGTAAAGCTTCGTGTTTCTTTATGTATAGGTCTTTTTTTTTATGTATAGTATCTTCTTCTTTCTTCGATCATAACAAACTGTAGTAGGACACACGAGCTGTATTTTTTAAAATACGTAATATGATGTTTATATTGTTGGCTTGTGTCACGTACAAGCAAGTTGCCGTTTTAAATTTTCATTCTTTTGCAGTTCGTACCAGCGTTAGAATTGCATGGTCAATTGCACGATATTTAAGAAAGCCACTGTGTGTGTTGTGATATTGGCGTAGAAATTTTTAGTATTTTGTGCCTGAATTCTTCAGTTTTCAATTATTGACTGCATCTTCGAGCGTATTGAGCTATCGAATAAGATCAAAAACCATTTTTTCTTACACGTGTCAGTATATTCGTTCGAAAAAAACTTGAACTGAATTATCACATATCGTGACGAAGAAATCAATCAACGACAACGACGAGGCAGCGCACAAAAGGCAAAAATTTAAGACATCGAGGAGCAGGGTAGACGAGGCGAACCCATCTGCGTGAGTACTCTGTCGAGCCATTGTAACGGCCCGTTCAAATGCAATTCGATCCAGCAAGGAGTCGAAGTAACCGTCTGCCTACGATATTCCGCGCCCCAGCCTTTTACGAAGCTCATTCGGATCGTGCACATACGCGTCAATTGATACACCGCCTCGAAACCCTGTGATACTGACTGTGACAGCAACGCCGCGAATTCTTGATTGTTGAAAATCTTTAGATTGCATCCTACACATTAACAGTTAAAAAACAAATTTAACATCAATTCTAAGAGAAAAAAATAACAAAATAAAAGTTTATTTTAAAAGTAAATATTTTCTAAAAGACTTATTGGCTTGTAATCCGAACTTTTATCGATAAATGCATTATTAAATGCAAGTTTAATGTGTGTGTGTGTGTGTAATTTTATGTATACTATAAATTTTCAATAATAATAAATAAACGCATTTATCGATAAAAGTGAGATGAGAACATAGGTCATTATCTCGTTGCTATAATAAAGGAAAGAGAATAAGCTACTTATTTACCTGGTGGTATTTTGCAAACAGTGGCAGGATGCCAACCGTAACGTTGATTACAGTTGGGACTCTGCACGAAAATACTCGAGTCAGACAAGCATTCGGCGAATACTTCACCACCGATGTAATATAATCTGACGCCTTTGCCGATGTGTCGTCTGGTTTGCTCAACTACCGAGTTACGATTTACGTTGGAAAGCAAGCCAAGACAGAAACGTTCGGAGTTACTTGGGTCCGTAAAGCCATCCACTGTTATACTCGGCTGCGATGCGTGAAACGTCTCACCCACTCTTGTATTTAACTCGTAATAACTAATTGAACACCTGATGAACAAAAGAGAAAACATAAATGAGACATATGTAGTGTGATACATAACAGTAAAAATTATTATTATGGAAAAAAAACATACATTTTACAATAACAATTTTCATTCTCTAAAATTCTTCTTTCAACGTCTTTTAATTCTGTCTATTTACATGACAAGAAAATATATATGTTGTTTATTAACCAGTCCAGAACTCACCAAAACGCTGGTTCACAATACATAACCGGTTGCGCATCTACAGGACTGGGTGATAGACGCGACAGAGACATATTGTCGTTGTGGTCCATATTATCACCGTCTTCACTGATGTAGCCCGGCGGCGGCGTGTCTGCTGGCGGATCCATAGATCCTGGGGCGGGATGAGGCGAACCTTGCACACTTCCCAGACTCCCGACGCTCGCCGGACTCGTCTGCATGCTCTAAACATAAATAATTTAAGATGTCATCTCGTTCAGAATTTAACAACACATATTTCATTAAGCGTAATGTGGGATCTATAATTTTAAATTTTTAATTGACTCAATTATCTATCCATTTTAAATTTTAACTCGTATAATATGAATAAAGATACAAGTTTATTGCGATTATTTAATAATGAAATGTATGAATGTTTGTTGTGACTTTATTTTTATGTAATGTTGTTTCTTCGAGAGATACATACTTTTTATGAGAGATGCTCGATCAAAAGCAGTCAATTTGCTCGATGTTGTTTAACTACCAACCTGCATGCCTTGGTATGGATTATTCGGTTGCTGCTGTTGCGGAGATTGCGCTATGCTCTGCTGCTGATTGTGTTGATGATTAAGCGTCGCGTGGAAGTTTGTGTTTTCCGGCACGCTTACGCTAAGTTCTTCGAGAGAGGTATTGTAGAGGACGGTGTTCTCGTCACCAGTTAAGTTGTGTCGCGGCACGAGAATAGCTGGCAAAACTGTAAAGTTCGCGCATCAATAGTCACGCAATCGAATCTTATATTTGCGATTATAACAAAAATAAATTCGAGCATATCAAGTATTTCGACAATTTCTTTCCTCACAGAAATTACTTTTAATAGATTTTATCAACAACATGATATTCACTATACTGTATTTTTACAATACCTACAATTAGTCACAGTATCCGGTTATCTAAAATATATTTGGCTATCCAAGTAGTTAAAGTAATCTTTATGTGAAGAAATATAAAATTTTTATGATTAAAAAGAGAGCTCAAAATATATTTTTTAATAAAGATTTATTATTAATTTCCTTTCCAAATAAATGTAACAGTTGTTTTCTTTTAGTGATAGAATTTTCAAACTATATCTAAAAAGTACATTTATGTAAAACAGACGGTAGTAACCAAAAGATATTGAAAAAAAATTGAATGTAAACTTTAAGCTTATTAAGCTATAAATACTATTGTAATGTAAACTTTAAGCTTATTAAGCAATAAAAACTATTAAGCTTATTAAATGTAAATTTATTAAGGGCATAGTTTTGTCAATAATAATGTGCACTTTTTCCAAATTTTATAAAAATGTATATAATTTTTATAATGTCTTGTTTTAAAATTACATAAAGTAATTACGTAAAGTAAAATAATAAAGCAGACTGTAGATTGTGGTATTCCCACAGGTAGACATCATTCAGATCACAATTATTATTCGGTCGCTTTCTAACATATTCGCAAGCGTATTATTCTTAAAAATTTTATTTCCAGCATGATAAAAAACGCGTACCTGGCGTTTGTATTCGTTGATAATGATAAGGATTCACGCAGACCTCGTCACGTTTCTGAGTGAAAGCGTATTCGCAGTGCTCGATCGCCCTTAGTTCGTGGTGCGACTGCAGATCCGGCCAGCGCCAGAGTCGACAATAAATTACGTGCGGCAGACCTTTGCCGCGAACACCTTGGACACCGTTGTCGCCGACACCACCCGGACTAGGTCTGTAAAAATGCAAACAAAAGCCGCATTACTCGCTAGAACTTACGAAAAAAAAACATGTAATGCTTATCGAAATTTTATAACTGCATAATAAAATTCTTTCAATTTCTTTCCTCAATTTCTTTTGCTACAAGTACATCTGTTAGCAAGACTAGATTAAAAAATATTTTGTTATTGTGTGTAGTTATATCTTTGTGTTAATATCTTCTAAAAACAATTCTCTTTATTAATGATAATGTGTTTTAAATTACAAGCGTGTGAATTACAATGAGATGAAAAGCATTGTTATTTTACCAAGTAAATGAGAATAAGTTGATTTAACCTGCTTGTTAGAACGTACAGAAAGTACTTGGTCAAATATATCAAAATCCGTGGGACGTGCTGACGCACTTGGCGCATTATCTGCATGCGCGCTCCGCTCGCACGTGTCGCACGTGTAGCGGCGAGCGTGCGATAAGATTTTTATTAAAAAAACCAGAACGCATGTATGTAATTGCATACAACACGAATGTTTATATAATAAAATAGAACAATATTGAATAGCAACTAATTTAACTTAATAAAATTAATGTCATAAAAATGTTATCGTATCACGAAAAATATTTTCAGATAAATCCTGACAATGTGACAAAGAAAATGTCAAATGTATGAGACAAAGATAAGAAAAAATATCTCAATATTATTAATGATTAGAAGCATAGAAATTGTTTAACGGTTCTAACTCCAAGTTGCAATCGAAGAAAATGAGCTAACTGCGTTTAGTTGTTTTCTTAGATTATAATTTTATAATCCTATCTACATACTATTTCAGAGAAACATCCTTTCATAACAGATTTTTTTCACATATATATATTATGTATATATTATTTTAAAGTATCTTCGTTAATCATTATAAAAAATATCAGAGAGTATAACTCCATTGCTATATTCTTATATCCTATTACAGAAATAATTTTAAAAAAAGAAAAAAAACGCGATTGACAACATAAACATAAACAAACATAATTATAGTAAAATAAGCACAATTGCAAAACAAGCTACTTAATTTTTATTTGCAATAACGTTAACTGCAATTACGAAAAAAAATGTAAAAGATTTAAATCAAAAAATTGATTTTCAGAGGAGAATGATATGTAATACACTAAACGGTTCAACTCACACACTTGATTGTCGATCGCTCGATCGCAAATAAGATGCTACGGAATCATTCCGATTCATTTAATATCACAATTTTTAATCTACACATTGTGTTATTTTGTCAAAGTCTTGAAGTGATATGATGTTGAAGTTAAATGAGTTTGTATGTTTTACTTGTAAATAATTTTTCTGACATATTACGCTTGTTCGGCGAAGAATTATCAGACTCGCGTTTAACCGGTTTCAACTGTTCGGAAACAAGCTGTGTTTCAATGCGACTTGACTCGAAGGATCTCACGGCTTTCTCGATGATAGGCTTCCACTCTCCCGCGCATATCCTTGGTCATGAAGATGTTCGTCACCGACGATACCAGGACTACTATATTAATAAAGTTGTCATGCGGTACGCACGTCACCACTGCCGCAATCGATTCTTATTAGCTTGGTAGATACAGTATACATACAGTATACATACATGATGTGCGAGTGAAGCGCCACGTGATACAATACATCATTCTAATAAAGACATTTTCAAGAGATTAGAGTCATCCAAGTCAGTCATCCAAGCAGTCATCCAAGATCAAGTGGAAACATCACTGGTGAAGACCTAATGGCTCGCTTATAAAGGAGAAGTTAAAACTGTGATGCTCGAGATATACTGGAATTCTACTGTATATACAATTTACTTAAACTTTAGAAAACTACAATTGTAACACTATTAGATACTTACTTTAGTTTAATATAAATTACGCACACTTATGTAAGATATCAATTTGATGTTCTTTGTGAGACTTTATTCAAGGCATAAATGAGATATAAATATATCCCTAGTTTCATCTTTAATGCGAGTTTCTCCTTTTTTTTTTTTTTTTTTTTTACATTTAATACTAAAAATGAAAATTTTAATTTTCAAATACGAAACACTGCCTCGAAATAGACAAAGTTTTAATTATTAAAGAACATTCTTCTTCCTTTAAAATCTAAAATTTTTTACGTAAAATAAAATTTAGTGAAGACTATCCACTTTATCTCTGTAATAAAGATTGATAAGAAAACCTCATGTACACAAGAAAAGTATGCTTGTTCAAAAATATTGGTAAAATAAATAATAAATTTTATCTTAAGTTAGCTTCTTTAATCTTGAATTCAAATAGCTGTTGTGAATAATCTTGAATTTCAGATTTTACCCTCTCTATATTGCTCATCGACATACTTGGATCTAATTACATGCCTAATTCTTTTGTGTGTTCGCCACCTTGTGCACATTAGTCGCGTTTTTTCAACGTGCGTGCGCTATCATTTCGATCAGCCGCTACATAACGTCGCAGCGTCTGTCTAGTCGCAGATATAGATATAGAGTGAGATGTAAAGTGAGACTCTGTAAGAAAAAAATTTTGCATCGTTTTCGAAGTTCTGTATGGTTTTTAATAAAAAATAAAGCTCCGCATATTTGACGACGAGATGTTGAACGAACAACGTCAAATATATGCGCATCAAATAAATTACACACATCGTGTGTATGTGTGCATGCGTGTGTATGTATGTATATATGTAGATATGTAGATTACAGACGTGTGTCGCGTAACATACACACATGTGAGCGCTTTCTTCTCTTGTCCTTGGAATTTAATTTTTCTTTCTTTCTTGTTTTCTTTTTATTTTACATTTCTCACGGATTGCATACTTTTTTCTACATGTAGAACGCGCATACATTAAATCCCAAGAATCTTTGGATTTAATAGAAGACCATGTATACTCTACCTTGGTATAGTGATGCACTTTGTGTTGCAGCTCTGCGTTGTAATAGCTTTCTCAAGCTCTTCGAGACCGGCAGACTTCTTCAGCTTCTTCACCAGGCTTTTAACGGCCTTCTCGCTCCATTTGTCTTCACTCTCGGCTTTTTTCCAGCCCAACAGCCGCTTGACGATAGGCGGGTTAAAGCTGGGCAACATCGAAGTCATCATTTGCTCGGAGGCAGATGCGCGCGACCCGCATCGGGCCGCTCCGACAGATTGTCGGATATTGCTAGCACGCACGATTCTTCTTGCCCGGGGAATTCACCGGCTCACAGATTAGCGCTGGACGTATGCGCGCGCCGAATGCCAATCGCACCTCTTACAATCGTCAACAACGTGATATCACGGCGAAAACCTTGTCCACCTTGTCACAGCCGCCATATTGTGTAGAAGTATCTGTATTTTTTGCGACAAGAGACCTCTGCTTTCATACCATTTATTTGAGTAAACTAAAATCGGTCACGTGATAACATTTATTAACTTTTTACATAAAATTGCCTACAGCAAAACTTTATACAAACATTTTCTTTAATTAACTGTGCAGATTGTTTATTTTTGTCGACTTATCGCGCTTTCACGTGAAAAAAAAAAAAAATACATATAGCACGATTAATTATGGACAAAGTAAAACAGCGAACTAGTAAAAAACACATAAAGATAAAAAATAGATAAAATAAAAACATAAAAAGTACAAAATGCACAGAACATTGTTCAATAAAAGATTGGAATATATTTCTACTAATGCTACATATTACAAATAGTGCGATAATATTGTGCAGAAATATAATATATTCCATAGAAAAAATTTTAAAATATTATTGCAATATCATTAATAAACTGTCACGATTGTTGAAATATCTACTGTTGTTTGAACACGAAAAGTTTGATGATTGTTCAAAATGTAGTATAAAACCCATATTATTATTTATAATTACGGGCTGCGGGCTCGGTTGCAGATTGACCAATCAGAACGAAGCAACTTGTTCAATTATTGGTGGAATCTGTAATCGTCACGTTAACTCTAAAGCCTGTTCTACATTGAGCGCAAGCAGCCGATCGCATGATCGCAAGCGATATCTCTGCTTGCTTTTCTTCCCCTATGCGCAAACTGATTCTCTTTTCTGATTGAACTCAGTGTCAGCTGTCAACATGGGGTGCGGTCAAAGTCTCGCTACAAATGTTTTGAAGCATTGTTTATCTTTATTCCTTGTTAAATGCAGAATAAAGATAAAACGATGTTTCGAAACATTTGCAGCAAGTCTTGACCGCACTCATGGTCTGCATAATCGGTCAGCTACTCACTACTAGAGAATAACAGTGTATAGAGAGAGAACTCGTCTTTTTAAACCTTGCAGACATATAGTTCGGTGGAGTAG
>QVOB01013183.1:0-18773 GCA_014839585.1 Pseudomyrmex concolor
TCTCCCTCCTCTTACTCCCGACCTCCCTCCCTCCCGTTTGCCATCCCGCTGTCGCCTCCGCTTACCCTTGCTCACGTCCTTACTCGTTTCCACCCTCTCACTTGTCTCGATCTCTCGGCTTTTCTCGTTCCTTTCGCGCGCAATATACATACATATCCCATCGCCAGCGACCTGATCTACGCAAACTTCGAGATCTTCGTTAAGTATCCGGCCGTGCATGAGAGTTCAATTCTTATTACATCGCACTTAATCTTTCTTTGTAGACAATATATGGGACGTCCCGTAGAGACGTCCGTGTGTTGTGTGGGATGTCTCAGACAACCGAATGATTGAGTTTTTGACAGACTATTTTTTGACTTGACGCGACTCGACATGTCATGATTACCGTCTGGAGCTGTCTTGAACGCTCTTGAATTCTGCACTGTTTCTCTTGAAATTCTGAACAAAGTCAGCGACACGGAAATCGTTCCCTTAGATTGCGCGGCTTAGCAAGTGATACGGTCCCCGAAGAATTGTTGAAGAAAATCCCGCGTTGTGTCTCGAAATGTACCATTATTTGCGATCAGTTTCTATATCTCGAGAACATTTACACCAAAAGTTTCTGTTAAGTATCCATTTGCCCAATCGTTCTCTTGCAAAGTTCTTTTCATGAGACGTCGCGATATACATCACATCGTCCTGACCGTCGCAAATCTTCACTACTTCAGACAATCAAAATGTCTCGAGATCATTCTAAACGTCGTTTTGCTATCTACATATTTATTAAGATTGAATGTAATTAACCTCCTCTCCTTCCTTTTTCTAGCAAAAAATGTTAAAAATCAGAAGAAAGATAAAAAGACTTTTGGAAAAGATGGCGCTAAGAAACTGGATTAAAAAGCCATGACCTCGTGACTAGAGCGCCCGCCGTCGTAATTCAGCTTCGTTAACTCGGGACACTGGAAGGAGCGAGGAAGCGCGCAAGGGTTATGGCACTCGAGATAGCAAGGCAAAGCGTAGGTGGAACGGGGAAAGCAATCAGAACTTGGGCCATTGCTAGATATTACGTAGACGTGAGAGATGTCTCCTCAATCATATTAATTGCCGAGATAACCGCTGCTTCGACGGCGCCCACCGCTCTTAGTCCCTACCTCTCCCCTCTTCTTCCTTACCGACACATCTCGAGACGTGTACAACACCAAATTTTCTCATATGCATTTTCACGTTAAGTTTCGTAATAAATGTGCACATTTACATTTTAGTAAATGCACTGGAGATTTTTCTTTCACGGTGATTTAATTCGAGATCATATCTCACAAAAGACAAAAAATGAGGAACATCAAAGAACAGAGAGATCTTATGAAAGTGAAAAGTGAATAACATGTCATCGATGTTGCTATAACTTTTGGCTTTCTTTGTAGTTCTGTGTATTTTTCGGAATTAGAATTTGTTTTTACACACACACACACACACACACGCGCGCGCGCGCACACACACACGTTTTCTTTTTACAAATAGATCGCTAAAATGTTTTTAATTTAATTTCAATAATGAACACACAGTATAAAATATAAAACAAGACAAAATTACATGTAAGTACCAATAATAGTATTTTATTTACAAAGAAAAAATTGTTAATTTTAAATCTACAACAGTAACAAAAAGTTTTGATAACTTTCAGAAAGAATCCGAGAAGAATAAATCTTTCAGCAGAAGGTTTTCTCGAGGGAGAAAAAATAGCTTCGCCAAGTAACAAGGCGTTCTTCAATATTCAAAGTTTTCGTGCCGGAAGAGGAATCACTGACGTATGCAACAGGTATTGCTTTCCTCTTTTGCGCTCCGATAACGACTGCTGACTCTTCACGGCAAGTCTGAGTGCCATCATCGCGAAAGATTCGCGATCTCGCCGATTTCACTCTCCTGCCGTTCACCCTCCTTTTCAAATTTCGCGGTGTTTCAGTGCGCATTTTCTTCACAATGTTAAAATTATAAGTATCTTCATATTCTCCCAAAGAATCGGTTCAAAAGAATTCGCAACAAAAGTAAACCTATTAAGATTTAGATATGCTCAAATATAAGAATTGTTTACCATAAAAAAAAAAAAAAAAAAAAAAAAAAAAAAAAAATGTTTTTAGCAATCGCGATTTATTAAAATAACAAATTTCTTTTTTTTTGTATATTACCTAACATCTTCACACACACAATTGTTACATTACATAAAATATGATAAAGTTAAACCAATGTTGCATATTTTTAATTAGTTTCATGCTTTCATACCTGACTACTAAGCTTCTATCTCATAAATGAGGATAGTAAATTTTAACGATTAGCATACACGCCGCGGAAGTGCACGCTCCTTCGCGCACTTACGACCGTTCCGTAGCATGTAAATGTTGCTACGTGGCTGGCAGACAGCGACTCAGCGTATATAAAATAAACCAACCGACTCTTCTCAGGACAGACGAGTTTGCCCTGAGCAGCCCTGATTCAGCTCGACGTGGCATAGCCTTATGTCAACAGATACCATGGTTTTGCTAATCACTCATGAAAGTAAATGCACACTCGGAAAGAGTTTTGCTTCTCTGAACTTTGCAATATGATGACACTGAGTATCTCTCTCTCGAACAACATGAAAAAAAATATTTTTATTGACATAAAAGACAAAGCGAATTCTTTCTTAAAAATCTCATTCATAAATAAAATGAAAATTATTTTTAATTTTTCTACTTTGAAAAACTAAAGATTACCCAAAAAAATCTATATATAATTAAACGGATATTCGATGTTTTTGGAATATTCTGCGAGAAAAAAAATAATAAAGTCGAGCAAAGAAATAATCTAACTTTGAAATTGTTAACAGGGGCAACAACGTTAATTTTTTTTCTGTCTACATACATTTTTTTCCGCTGAAAAAATATACGAGTGTGAGGAGTTCCCTTGTCCGACGTTATTCGCAAACGCACAGTGCGGACGCGGATATCGATTGGCGTTGCCATCGTACCCCATAAAATACAAAATCGAAATCACAGAGCGCGATCCGCGGGAAGGTGGTAGTACTGCAGTAATGTCGGAAAATATCCGCGTTTTATTAGGTCGATCGGCCGGGGATAATCGGCGACAATCAAGTTTCACGGCGGTGATTGGCCGCGCATAGTCCGATGCCAAATGCAGCTGCATATGCATGACGCAATCTCATATCCACATTCGCATTTCTGTGTAGTAGAGAGGCAGCACATGGCGAAGAGACGAGCGAGCTGTAGGAGTGAAGGGGAGACAGGTACGACGATGGGGAGTCGGAAGGGGATTGCATCGTGCGGGTATGTGGCGGGAGAGGGTGGCTTCGATTCCCACCGCGGTGTGTCATTACTCGTCATTATCCACCTATCAAATCGCTCAGCAATAACTATCTAACCGTTGCTGTAACACACACTCCCGACCCCTCTGCATCACCGACTCTACGTTCCTCTTCTGCCCCCCTCTATCCCTCGTTCGTCCCGCAAGTTCTATGAGCCTGGCTTACCAGCAATCAAAGCGTCTCCATTTCTGAACCGCTACTGGATGACTGCGTTGGCAACCACTGTTCAAGGCTGATCACCGAAATTCCATATCCACTGATCCGGTCGAACGAAAATGTGGCACGATACTAATGCCTGATTAATTTCTGTTGGATTAATAATGTGCGACCGTCCGTTTGGCCCCGTTCATTTTACCAGCGAACGTTTAATAACTCCGCATGATCTTCTTGCTCAATCAGAAGTTTATGTTATTTGCATGTCCCTTTGTCAATATTTCTGTTGAAGAAGACTTCGAGACTTGCTTTATTTTTACGATAAATATAACTTGTCAACGTGAAAGCTTTTTTATGTATTGTTTCAATTGGATATTAAATTTGGAATATATATCTAGTCTCATTAAATTTCCATAAATTGAAACATTATCAAATTAATGTCACAGCAATTATCCTTAAGTTTATATTTATGATTTATGGAAAAGCGATGTTTATCACGTTGATATGACATGATTTAAAGAGATTTAACAGATAAATTATATTCCGATTTCTTAATTAAAAAATTTCTATGTTAATACAGCAAGCTCAGAAAGAGAAAGAGGATTGATATAAAATTTGAAAAAATTTTAATAGAAGATGGTACAGAAAAATAATCCTTTTTCTATTCTGGTATTTGAGGTTCAGTAAATTTTACCTCTGCGCGCTGTTTTATATATTTCGTAAGTACATAAATTAACGACTGTGCGGCCGGTACGTTTCTCTACGAGCCGGTGGAGGCGCGGAAAATTAATACCGGTAACGCGGTAACTGTGCAGCCGCACTTGAAAACGAACTGAAACAGCCGTAAAAACGTCTCGATGAACGTTTCCCGGTCTCTTGAAAAAAGTGGTTTGCAACGACATGCTATTACTATTTTTTGCGACGTTAACTCTTAGAAAGTTCTAATGTGTATTTTGTCACTACGTTTGAATTGACAATAAGATTTAAAATTACATATTGTAATTGAGAGTTGGTATTAAAAAAAAAAAAAATAATACTAGCTTTTATGAATATTTACAAACAGGACAAATTTAAATAATGATTTTTATCATAACTTCTTATAATTGAAAAATTAGTGCCGCAAATGATGTAAAACTACATTCGCTGACTAGTCTCCAGTCATCTGCTTTATCAATCGACAAGTCATCAATTGATCACGGAATTAAGATGAATCGTAAACTGATATCGTTCATCTTAGAAATGTGCAAGTAAGATCGCGAAAAAGAGAGAGGAAAGAGACCGAGGTTTCCGGATGTAGGTGCACGCCCGGATGTTATTGGCAGGAGAGTGGAGCCATTAGTCGCAATGATGGATGCCTGACAGGAACGCCAGCGTCCTACCCTAGCCGGCAGTTATAGTAAGTAATGGCTTCACTCTGTGCTCTGAGAAAGCCTCCGCCGCCGTACCACTGCTCCCGTCCCTCACACCCCGCCTTCAGCTCACCACCCAGTAATAACAACAAATCTTGCCTATATTAATTCCCTGACGGACATAACTCTCGGTATATGGACGGTAACTCGGGAAAAATTGCGCGATGAAAACGTCGCCCCGACGAAATACGGGGTCTCGTATTACGCACGCACTTAGAACAACCAGTCACCTCGTTGGGCGTGCGCTTTTACCACCCCCCGCGCATTCCCTCGCTACGTCGAGGAAAATGTTGCTGTAACACCTGCCAGTAGAATGTTTGTATGGAAGCGACAAATGTCACATTCAAAAACTATTACATTCAAAATTACGTTTAATATATCAATTTTGTAATTAATTATTACTTTACAAAACAATTCACAGTTTTGTTTACTGTTTACTAGAAAAAATATTATAAGTTCTTTTTTTGTCTATTGGTACACATGTATGTATGTTATAAGAAATATTACGAGTATATAAAAAAATCGGTTTTGTGATGAAAGAAAGAGAGAGAGAGAGAGAGAGACAAACAGTAATACAGAAGAGTAATTCATTTCAAAGAAATTGTTACACGAACGATCATATAACTGTAATAATTAGCAACGCAAGCTATTTAGTATACAAATATCTCTTTTGCGCCATACCAGCTGCTTCTTCGCTCACATTTCGAATGTTATATGGCTATTCCGCGCTCAATTTTCTCACCGCCTAATCGCGCGTTCTCCAGCTGCGTGCTCAACACCCGGACGGTTTAGGAAGCGCGACCAATTATTGTTAGGATAATCTGCCGCGAGCCTGCTGGGACTGTTTAAATTAGAGGGTGGAGGCGCCGTTGCAAACATCATTGCACGTATAGTCTATGCCCGAATATAACCGATGAAGTGGGAGGGTACGACAGGACAACTCTCTCCCTTCTCCTCCTCGCCGATGGCCCCTTCGCACACAGCGTTCATTCCCCTGCCTTCTCTCGCTTGTCCTCTCCTAAATCATTGATTGTTGCATTATCTGTTATTGGCAATGCAATTAACCCCTTACGGTAAAACAACGCTAGTTCGCTCGCGCCACGCGTTCGGGCTGCGAGTGCAACTGCGAACGAGTATATGCAATACACCCCGAGCGCGCTACACGCGTCGTAACACAGGCCTACTACTCACGGGGCGCGAGAGCGAGCGAGAGGTGAATTGATTTGTTGCACGCGACTCGCAGTGCGTTCTGTCCGTCTCGTTTCCTCTTTCCGAGCCATCTTCGTTCCCTCACTCGTCATCCCCTTTGCACACACTCTCTCTCTTTCTCCCTTTAGCGCGCATCCCGGTATCGAAATCCCGAGACCCGAATCCGCGACAGGATTAAACGCAGGCCGCCTCGCAAATGACCCGACCCTTCGATATAACTGTCTCTCCCTCTCTCTCTCTCTCTCCCTTCGATCTATTAATGTCTCTCTCTGTCCTACATCATCTCTCCCTCTTTTCGCCTAACACACGGCTGCCGAACTCATCGGTACATTCACTATCGGTGCGTCCTGCTTACACTCCCCGCAACTCACACTACTTCATGCGTTATTCCGCGTATATGATCAGGTGCAATTACAATCAGGTTAATAATTGTTACGGCTGCTACCGGCGCTTCGTGTACGCGAAAGGGTGAGAAGGGGAAGAACCGGTGACCAACGCCGTACGCTTCGTTAGGCGATCTGCACCTATTACGCTCTGCCAAAGGACGGAGAAGGAAGAAGAGCGGCCTCTACTATCATGTGTTTGCAAACTCGGGATATCGAGTTTTTGGTCACAGCGATTATGCCGCGCATGATTCCGCGATCGATTAAATTAATATTCAGTCGCGAGCTTTTGTGTTGCGATAAAACTTAACCGCACGTGTGCGTATATGCATGCGCGTGCGTTCAAACGATTGAAAAATCGTTCCGTTCAGAATTGTACGTGTTTTTTCACGTTTATAATGGTTTCAGTGATGTATAAAATAAAATAAATTCTAGACTTTTTAATAAAACGGCCTCGTTAAAACGGAATAAAATAATGATGCGGGAATAATGATGGTATTATAGTACTTTTAATCATCAATAATATAGATTATAAAAGATAATATTACGCATTTATATTTTTCATTGTAAAATTTCTTGAATAGCATACGATGCAGCATGTATCAAATATTCTCTACTGGACACCGTCGGTTCGACTAATGCAACTAACGAGGTAAAGACTCTCACAAAAGCGAGACTCAATCAGATAAGTGGTTTCGCTGGAATCGTGCACTAAAGCGTGAAAATCGTTCTTCTCGGAAATTTTCTGAGAAGCCGTTGAGAGATCCAATTCGGTTTTATTTGCAGCAGTCCCGACTGATACATTTTTGCCGCAATACACAGCACTTAAAAACAATACCTGGTTTTAGTTCCAATATTACAGAGATAACTTTAAAACAACCGTTAACTAATTTACACAAAATCTATTAACAAAGATAAAATTATCATCATTTATATACGTGTATATATATGTATATGTAGAACATGTATAAGTAAAAATAATATGATATAAATAATACCTTTACGGACAACTAAAATTTATAATTTAACTTTACTATCTTTTTTATATAACATTACAAAAGCAATATTTAAAAACTTTATTAATTAAAACACGGGAATATATCACGTCAGTATACTAAATAATCGTAGTGAAAAATGTTCTTCAGACAGACATACAAAAACGTTACGTGTCTCAAAACTTATGTATCTCTCACAAATGTTCATGTTCTACCTGTCTAAAACTTTTTCAACATCCGTCCACACCTGTGATTTTTAGAAAGTTCTGCTCAGATATAGCTACGGTTGTGACAGTTAAAGCACACTTGTATTTCCTCAATGCATGAAAATCATGTTTTTCTTTTTTTTTTTTTTTTTTCATTTTTTTGTCCTTTTTACACTTTTTAAACATTTATAACTCAATACATTTATTTTTTGAAATTGTACATTGTCTTATTTTTCATGGATGTAATATAATTTTTTTCAAATTTTATACATGTGTGCTTGAATATTTTATCCGTTTTCAAGTACTAAGGCAACAGGACGTGATGAATAAACTGTTCCCACCGCAATCCTTGAGGTGTCGATAACCTGATGTTTCTCGATGGCAGACGCCGAGAATCGCGGCCAGTCTGCCGCGATCCCACATTACAATCCGCGCGATAAGTTAATGCCGGCGGCATTCGCGAAATGTTCTCTGCTAACTCCGTGATCCTCGGCAACGTCGCGGCCGGAATGTACACGAGGCGCATTGCCGCTAGTATAAACGGTAAAGCGCGTAATATTCCTTGACGTCGTGCTTTGGGAATAGACGCGAGGAGGATGCGGAACTTGCGGGGGAATTAACGGAGCAATGAGAGAGAGGGTGGTTGGCGGCGGGCAGAGGGTGGCCGCGGCCCGTGAAGACCGGCTTAAGGCGTGTTGAATCATAACGAGGACTTATGCCGAAAGCCTCCGACAAGAAGCCGCGGGTTCTCTCCTCGTCTCGTTTCCCTGTCTCTTCCTTTCTCTCTTCCTCTCGCTCTTATATTCGCCACCGTGCCAACCACCATGCTCCCTTCGCTACGCAGCAAACACCCTTCGCTCCGCGATCCCGCTGTCTACCCTCGTCGTCTCCGCCACCACCTGCATCGGTTAAGAACGCGGCTGCGAAACAACAGAGTGGCATTACGAAGCGACACTGCTCCATATTCATACCAGCGGTGTTCGACGACAAAGTAAGAAGAAAAGAAGGCGGGTCGTTTTGTTGCGGACAGGGATCAAGAGAGGAAGGAGAGGGAGAAAATGAGAAACCAGCGCGGCAAACTCGGAAGATTCTTTCTGGTCCAGGTCGACGAAGGTGTTTGCTCGTTAAGAGAATCGGAAATCCATAGATGAACGTTATCACCGAGGATTAGAGTTTTTATACGCGGTTCTTCGAAGTACCTTGAGAATCGTTACGGCGACTACGGGACGACAACAGGATGTTCTGTACGCGGGACCTCATAATCGGAACCGAGCTACGATCGGCGGTCATATGCGAATGCAGCGTTAAGGCATCGAGCCGCTTCTTTACACGCATTTTAATGTGTGCGCGGATAATTGGCCCAGCGCGCTGTTAGCTACTTCCATTAGGAAACATCTTATTGGCCTTAAGGCGCTTATTACCGCTCTTAATTGCGCGAACGCGCGCTTTTACCCTTATTAACTGTCGACGACGGGTACCCCCTAATAGAACGGCGTTATAACCGGAGATAATGCGTTTTCCGCGTAGGTCTTTCCGCGTGCTTCTTTTTCTTCTTTATGCGCGATATCCTATCGCGCAAATGGCGATAACGTACGATATCTTCCTTACTCTCGCGCATTTCCACTTCCAGAATGAGGCCGCCCGAGCGCATCGTGTGCGTTCGCAATACCACCCGTGTATTCGAGCTGCAAGGTGGATTTAATTGCCTGGCCACTAATTCAAGCAAACGGCTTCTTATGTAGTATATGGTAGACTCTAATGCATGCAACAGACGTTATATAAAAATATTATTTTTTATCTTAAAAAAGGAAAACATTATATTGCAATAAATTTACGCTCAATTTTTGTCGAGTATTTGTAATTGCATCAAATCGGTGTAATTTCACTTCGTAAAAAAACAAATAGATATCAGATTTTGTGACAAGTGAATATTTCTCTTGTGGATTGTTGTTCCTTTTTGCATCATCTGAAACATCACGTTCCGCGCGCCACAGCGAAGAAATGAACGAGAGAAAAGACGGGATCGTTAGACCGCGTTTACACACATCCGTCGAATCTCGACGGATAGAACAGCGAACGACGTCAGAGACGACGACGACAGAGAATGACCAAAGCGGCCCGAAAGAGGGTGGTTGCAGTTGCTCGGATATACGAGAGGTTCCGGACTGGTTTCGACTCCGGGTCGTATGTACCAAGGGGGTATCCATTAGGGACAGAAGTATTCGCGCGCGAGATATATCGACGTCGCCCCGGAGGATTTATCGTGACAGCGGCGCTTGAAGGGATTGTAAATCCCCGTTTGAGGATCGCTGATACCAAGTTTTATGTGGGACATTAGTTGGGTGGGGCGTGGCTGAATGGTGCGGAGTCGAGAATAGCGCTAGAGAGACGAAGAGGCGCAGAGGGGCACGCAGAGACGCAGACGGGACAACGGGGTAGGAGGCACCAACCGTAGAAGAAAGAGGGTGAAGGGAAAGGGAGAAAGAGAGCTGCCTGGGCGCAATAAATTAGCCCGAAATGAAAGACAAATCGCCTCCGAGCTGTCCGCCCGTTCGCCCGACGTGATAGAAGCTGCTATGCTGCCTCCACCACCTCCGCTCTTTCTCTCTGTGTCCGCTCCTTCTCGCTTTGCTTTCTTCCGTCGCTCACTTTCTCTTACCTTCTAGTACGCCTGATCTCTTTTCTCTCTTTCTTGTCTCTCACTCACTCTCTTTACACCTTCATTCGTCGTGGACTAGTCCCTCAGGGGTGAGAAAAGAGATCAGGGCAGCTCGTCAGGTTTCCTCCGTCTTCTCTCTTTTTCTTTCGTCGCTATTTTGTTTTATTCTATCACTCTTTTTTTTGTTCTTACGTATTGTCGGTCACTTTGATGGGCGCCTGTCGATCTACCAGAGACTCACCTCGCCGACTTTGTCCACATCGTGAGAGAATCCGCGCTTGACATTGATCTTTTTCTTTCGCCGGATACTTGTCTGGCAGATGCATCATTTCGTCGCTAGAAGATAGACAGTTCTCCCCTTCTTCCTTCGATTTTTTGCGATCGCGCCATTCTTGCACGCTGTGTGATTTTCTTTATGCTGCAGCGTCCGCGAAATCAATCACTCAACAGTCTGCATTGGCGCGTGTGATCATGCCTCAAGGAAGACTCATTTGCCACGTGAATTCTTAACGCTTCACTGGTCGACCGAGAGGATACGACAAGATCTTATAAGAATTAAACAAGACAAATAACTCTCGAGATAATCGCATTACAAATAAATATAGTTCATCACAATTATAACAGCGTCAAAGGTTTGTGAATTAGAAATCTCTCTTTCTCACACAAACACACACACACACACATACACACGCACGTATGCATCTTTATGCATCTTTATTAACAAAACCAAATGATAGTATTATCACCAACATGATAGTACTTCTATCGACTTCTTTACATTCATATAACTACGATTTTCTTATATTTTATCACGCTTACTTTTTTCGTAGAGTTTTGAAGTAAGTATGAAAAAAGAGAGAGCTTACATTCTAATAATTTTGAAATTCTCTCGTACAAATAGTTCAAGCATATCATGCAGAAATAAAATAAAGCTATGTTATATGGCAAGTATGTAATATAAATTTCAGAGAGCATTCTATTTTTATCGTAACATCAAATTACAAATCGTAGTCCCATGGCATGCCGGTAGAATAGAGAAGCGGACGAAAAGTAGAAGGATAAAAGTAGAAGAGTCAAAGACGAGGATGGATCAAGTACGCTTCGAGAATTGCAGGAGCGACAGATACGGTTATCGTCCCGCAATACAATCAGCGAAGTTTCCACGGATGGCAGGCAATAAAGCTTTATGTATATTACAAGGTCCATGCAACGATACTGCTCGTACGTGAGCTTTTCATCAAAGCGTTTCTCTCGGCTTCATCTTTTTTCAGACAAGGAGAAAGAACTTTACTGAGCAAACTAGATTGAATAAAACAGTGTGATTTGTCCTTCTTTTATTTAAAAAATTAAAAAAAAAACGTTTTAAAATATTCATGTTCTCGAGATGTCAAATCGATAAATTGCTCGTCGATATTAATAGATTTTAAGTATATCACATTTAGATTTTTATTTTAAGTACATAAAATATCATAAAATATCAAGTTTTTACATTCAAATTCAATTGAAAATATTCACCTTCTATTGTGGATTTTAATTAATAGATGGTTTATGTGTGATCGAAAGATCAATTATAAAATCTAGAAAACACCAAATTCATTTATGTTACACCGCGTCAACAACGTGTCAGATCTGACGATCCGCCGAAGCGGATAAAACAATACCAGTCACAACGCGAAATCGCGTTAAAAATGCAAATTTCCCGACGTAAACGCACACAACGAGGAACGCTAATTTTACAAAAAGCTCACTCTCTCTTTCTCCCCGTTAGTGCCATTCGGCCGAAGGCTGCCGACAGAATAACTCATAGGGCCGGTAGCTGCTGCAGCAGGACGGTCACTGTTGGCGAGTGTCTGTGGCGAAATGAACGTTTTAATTCCCCTCCATAAAAGCCAACGACAAATCAAACGACTTTGACATGATTAACTGGCGAGCATAAATATCGGTATCAATGCACGTGCACGTGCAATGACGCGTCGCGCCATGTCCGCGTCTATCTCTCTCTTCCTCTCTCTCTCTCTCTCTCTCTCTCTCTTGTCGTTTCTCATTGGCTGCGTCCCTTTCCCAATTGAACTCTTCTTTCTCTTACTTTTGCGCTCTTTCCCGATCTTGCTTGATGCGCTGCGACAATGTTCTCCTTTTCGTGTCTTGTCAAGCAAAAACGGTGCGCCGCGCGCAGATGTCTGGATATTAAATATACAATGAATTAGCGTGAGCGTTGCTTGCTATTAAGTGGGAAAGAAGAGAAGAAAAATGTGAATGGAGAAAAGAAAGATACATGCACGCAGCCAGATCGCGCGCGAGATCGAATGCAACGGCAATTATATGCAAATGCGGGCCATAAGATCGGGAAGCCCGCGACGGTTTTCACTATGAGAAGGGGTATACCACCGTATCGCTCGACTGTACTCTCGCGCTTGTTTATGCGTGCGAAATCACTGGGTTATTCCAATCACGCCGCATAAACGCGAGAAGAGACTAGGTAGTTTGTGCGACGTAGTAACGCGGTTAATTAGCGCTTTGTGCAAGAAAAAAAACATGTCCCTTCGAGCCTTTTAGTCAGATTTTTTCTTGACTTCTTTGTTTATTTTTGTTTTCTATTTAAAGCTGATGCTGTGCGTTGAAATTATCGCATGATATGAACAAATCAATTAAATAGTTACTAGTGTCGTATTAATAAGTACAAACATATTGCGAATAAGTGTGGCATATAACTTGGAATTTTATGGTTTTTGTCCATTTGTCAAATAATATTTACAGTATATGTAAATATTATGTATGATGGATTTTCTTCTCTTTTCTTATTTTTGCCATGATTAGGCAACGAGAGCATCATCTGCATCGTCGCGACATCTTGGACTATAGCCCGGAAACCACATGTAACGCAAGAATGCAATCGATGATACCACACTTGTTAACGACGAACATATTTAAATTCAATTATTAATGTACAACAGATATATATTATTAAAAGATTATTTATTGTGTGCTGTATTTGTTGAAACTATGGTTCGATTCAACTCAATTTAAACTCATCATCCAAAAACTAAATACAAAGTATTTTGCATTTTTGTTTTTATTTATTTTATACAAATAGCACCAAAAAGTATATTTTCTTTTATAATTGCGTATGCAGTTATTACGCATTCTTAAATATCATGTAAAGGTCGGGAATTTAAAGGAATCCTTGAGAAGTTTAAAAAGTTTCTGGTAGGGGTACGTAAGAAACTGGGTTACTGCAACAGGTGGGTACTAAAGTAAATATACGCACATTACGTCCACTCCTTAGAAATGCATCTTTGCACGATTTGATCCTTTTGATGATTAATATTTAAATTATAATTCGTAGCGTTCTTAACGAGCAATAGATTGTAAAGAAATTGTGTACTTGTATCTATATTAAAAGATGTTAAATTAACCGAATTGCTGCAAGTTGTATTGACCGTCACTGAAAAATCGATGAATAAGAGCAAGGCATTATACATCTGGAACAGTCTGCGATTTGTATCATGCTGCATAAATTGTATAAATGTGCGATATATCATCTTAATTACATCAGACCCATCACATATAAAGAATCAAGAGTCGTCTTTCGTGCGGGAAGTTGTTTAATAGAAAGATACTATCGCGATAGAATGAGGATGATTATGCAAAACTTTCGGATCCGTTCGACGAGTGTAATTCAGAAATATAAATTAAGCCGAAGCGAGGCATTATAAACCTAATATTGCTACAATTTATGACTACTAATTAAAGGATTTAGGGAGAGAATTGCCCTTCTGAGAGATTTGAACGCTTCTTTTTGGAACGGACGAACTTTAAACGACAAACGAGTCTCATTAAGATACGAAGCGGACTTTTACGATTTGTTTTGTATTCTCGTACGTCGTGCACGTAGTACATTCGTACGTTAAAAAAAGAATGCATACCTATATACGCATATACAGTAGAAGAAGAACTTAATCGTTTTGAATCACCTGCCAATTCACATCGTTACAACCATGTACACTCGTCATTACGTAACATCACAGTCATAAGTTATCAAAAGAATGATTGACAAGAAACGGAGTAAGAGATACATTTGCGGAAATAAAACGGATACTGTGAACGAGAGTTTTGAATTAGTTGGTCAGTTTACGCATTCGCTATACGCGCAAACGCTGATCGATGAAATACAGTGGCGAAAGACGTTGCTGATATTATGTATGTACATAAATGCAAGATGGCGATAAAACATCAGGGAACAATTGATTGTTATTCCTCACCAGGCAACCGTAAATACATCAGGCAGAAAACGAGCGTGGTCGCAGAGTAATCAAAGAGTCGCGCGTGTCGAATCTATTGCGAACGTGAAGGCGTCGAAGCGGCTTGAAGCAGTCGCACGGTTTCGATCGTTCATCACGCTTTCGTTGCGTGTTATATCGCGCGACAATCACGCGTATAATTCACTCGCGCGCTTCGTGCAGAATTACACCGCGACAACACGTTTGTTCGGCCGATAGCTTATCCAAGGCATTGACGGCTACGAGACGTTGATACACTTGATTTAAGCCGGCTTTGGACGACACGATCATTCATCAAATATTCTACTCGGTATATAAATGATCCACATTTAATCTATTATAGCATGGCAATCACTCGATGAGACCGCACGGTGGATTTTAACATCTCACATTGCGAAAACAAAATGTGTAACACACACATATATTTGTTATATACATATACAAATACAAATAAATTTTATTTTACATACCTACAAGTATTATCTTAACGTTTTGCGATATTACATATTATACAATAAACTGCGACAAAATTTTAATAAACCGTTATAATGTTTGTCTCGTGTTGACATCTTAAGATAAAGTTTTCAATGCAGAGTTACGCGCTACAAAGAATTCTACTCAGGCAACATATTTATTTGTCAAATATGAAAAGCAAATATAAATATAAATACATAGATATATTATATTTATTTAGCAAATTTTGCTTCTGTCACGTTCAATTGTGGAATTATCACGTTGATATGAATTATTACATCGTCATACGCGTCATATGATCTATACGATGCATTATACCTATCTCGGTTTGACAAGTACTGGGTGAGTAGTCGCATTTAGATACGCACTGTAAGCTGCTAATGCACCAGATAAACATTCAACAAATGTTTAGAGACGGTTTGCCGAATATTGCAACACGAATCAAATAATTTGCATTTCGATAAATGCAAATGTTCTGATGTTGATGTATTGTTACATATAGTTATCAATATTGATCAACACTTGGCAATTGAACGCGTTCGTTGAATATAGTAAATGTGTTGTGAAAATTTGACGTGCGATTTATAAATGAACATGTACAATCGTGTTTGTACATATTTTAAAATATTTAATAAATAACGTTTATCATCCCGACATTGAGTCTTAATAATTAAAATATAGCGATTTCATATATTTCTTTCTTCATTTCTTGTTGATTCGATTCTGAGTATCAAATGTATATTTAACAGTAATTTTCTAGATAACAAACACACTAATTAAGTATAGAACACACAGTAGATCTCTTAAATACTCAATTCTAAATCTTAATGTTACATAGCTTGTTATTTTAATAAAATAATATTTAATATTATTGATAGAATAACAAAATACAAAACTTGAAAAGTAAAAATTATTACATCTTTGCGGCACAATATAAGAGAACTCATATAAGAGATGTAATAACAAGCAAATTGCGATAGAAGATTTTAGTATCGATAGTAGCGAACACGCGCGAACGAAGAACAGTTGAAGAAAGAAACTTTGCCATTTCGTTGTAAGCCATCATTAACAGATACTTAAGATGCGCGAAGTGGACGGAAAGTAGACGACACGATGCACACTCGCACCTGCGTGCACTATTAAAATGCACTATTAAATATTAAAAGGGACCCTTTATGACGTCGTAATATGCTCAACGCCTCGTAGTTCGCTGCTAACGTCAATGCCGTGCAGCACTGCTGAAGAAAACTCAAAATAGCTGCCGTTTATCGACGCGAACTTTCCAAACTTTCTTGCTTGAAATCGTTAAAGAAGATACATTGTGTTGCAGACATGCGTGTAAGATAGAAATGTAATCTGTGAGAATTAAAATTTTTGTTTACTGCAATATTGGATTATTCGAACTATGCAAACCATATTTTAAAACCAGTAATCCAAAAAAAAACACACAAAGAGAAATATAATATAAGAACACACAAAGGGATCGCAAATAAATTGTCGAAGCGCATCTCGCGCGAGATACGATAACTACAATATCTCCAGGCATCTTTAACGAGAGGAGAATGTAAAAGTTTTAATACGCTTCGTAAAGCGGTCATCGCTATAAATAAAATTGAAGAATCCTTCCAATCTGCTCTAGATTTTTATTACTCGCGCAAACTTGGAAATCCCTCCTTACCGCGCACGGCGCACATACAAACTTCAAAATCCTCTTTAGAGAAGCGAGAAAGGCGAGCGCCGCGTGCGTATACTCTGTGTGGAAAAGTCATTTTGCTTATTTCTCCGCAGAGTGAGAGATGACAACATCGAACCGAACCGTGATAGAGAACGAAGGTGGTGTGAAAGGGAAAAGTCCGTCCTGCGCGATATAAGCTCTCGGTATCGTTCGATAAGCCCCAAGTCCTCGACGTACTCGGTGTGGGTCCACACGGCACAAAGGCCTAATTACCCATAAATTCGCTGATTTACGGCGGTCTAGAAATGTAAATATGAAATATGAAAATGAGGACGGCGGTAATAAAAGTGATGTACGGGACTCCGTAGGGTCGTTCATGAAGGCGTCCATCATCCTGCTTGACGGGCTTCTTTGTCTGGTAGCGGCAGTCGAGAGCCATTTCGCTCTCTCGCCTCTCCCCCATCCTCGTTTCCCCGCGACTCTCTTCCGCGACTCTCTTTATCCTGCTTTCACCCTATCTTTCTCTCTTATGCTTGTCTTCCCTGTTTTCCCACTCGCTCAATTCCGTCCTCTCTTCTGCTCTCATACTTCCTCATCGGAGACGTCGACGGGAATATCCGCGATTCGCACGCGAATTTGGTTCTCTTACGGCGAGAAGGCACTTTGTCTTGCCTTTGTAGCTGTCGTTTTGATTCACGGCAGCTAGTGATTCTTCTTTTCTTTCCGGCCGAAGTTGGGAATCCTCGTGGCCGCGGTGTCGATTTATCGCCTCGAAAATTGTCGTGACTCGACCGACTGCTTCGAATTAATGTGACTAAAAGCGAGTACTTTTTGTCGTTCTACTTTAAAAGCGCTCGTTTTTTATTATGTTTAGTGAAAACAATCTTTATGTTTACTCGCAAAGTTTCTAAAAAATAATATATAGAAACAAAGAAAATATATAATTATATCAAAACTGTATGATTACGTTTATATTTGAGTTCTTTCTATTCTACTGTAATAATAATTATCAGTTTTAATATAATCGGCTATATGTAAAAAAAAAATATAATAATGATAAAAACACTTATTAAAATATATATTGTGTGTGTGTGTGTGTGTGTAAGTATAATTTTGAATTATATATATACACTATTCGCAAAGCAAAAAAACAAAATCGACAAGAGTCTTGTATTATCGTGTTTGTATTATAACCAACAGATGTTTTCGTCGGCACGACATAGAACGAACAAAGAAGCTCGCGTGCTTACGTTTGCACAGAGATAAATTAGGATAAATATATGAGATAAGTATATCGTAACAGAGATAAATATATTTTAAGATAGTGAAAAAACAGATCTAAGTTGTATCAAGTAAATCATTCCTCGTCAGGTCTAGATTTACATGTTTTAACAGCACATATGTACCTGTAAAAGACAACTTAAAAAGCGTCTTCTTTAGACATCGTTAAGATATCTTTTGGCCTTTCTGTGCTGGTTCAAGATCACAAGTTCATTGGTATGAGCACAGACCTAATGGATTTACCTACTGTAAAAGACGATCGTGCACCATGTAGATAAAACAGAACAAATACTGTATAATAATCAATAGATGTCACTGTACACAAAATGGCATATAGTATAGACTACATGTTAAGTTCGCTAACCAAACTTTCGTCAATTCAACCAAACTTTTAATATCATTTCTCTCGCATGACTTATTTAAAACATTTTAAAACAATTTTTCTTAACATACAATAATTAATTTTTCTATGAATTATATACACAACAAATATTCAATTTTTAATAACAATTTAATTTGATATACAAATACTTGATTAGTAAAGAGTCAATCAACATGTCAAAAACTATAAGTGACTCCCGTAAACAACAATTAGAGGAACTAAAGAATTTTACCGATGCAGTTAACAAAGAAGTTGCTGATATTGTTAGAACTTTAGGCTGGACAGTAGAGAGTGTGACAAACGTGGTAAGCATAATTATAAATTTAATTAACC
>QVOB01013186.1:0-29228 GCA_014839585.1 Pseudomyrmex concolor
AAACGCATTGTCTGTCATATGTAACAAATTCTATGCACAAGCGCATAGAATTTGCGCCGCACGTTAATCGTTCCGCGCATTACATATTGACTTGCGGATCGCCATATAATACGGTCATTCTCTATTTCGCCTTTGTCGGTTTTCTATTTAACGTGTCACAACGGCGACATAAATGCGAGTGATTTAATTAACATCGTGTTGCCACTGCGCGTGCGTGTGCTACAGAATATTAACTGTAATAACGGCAATATGTCACGATAATTGCAATTAGCGTGATCCAGTTGCGTGTGCTTCATATTGTCATTTCAATCCGCTTGCTAAATTGGGAAACAAAATGCATTGTCATTCTCGATTTTTTAATTCTATTTTTGTTAGGTTCTCAATATTTTGTACATTGGTGTGGAAATTATATTTTGCAAAATTAAAAATAGAAATTCTCGAAATCTATAGATATTGATATTACATATGAGTATTATATTTTTTTCTTACATTTCATTATAAATAGAGTAACAAGAACTTCCACTTATTAGATTCAAATAAAAATCTTTGTTATAAAAAGTTTTTAATTAATGTGTATTAATATTTCTTAAACAAATTGTTCGTAATTTTCTTCTACGTTTTATAAAAAGATGTTATTTGGTTATAAAAGGAAATGCGATTAACGGCGGTGTAGGTGCACGTAATAATGACGTGTTAAAGTCGCGGGAAAGCTCCACGGGTATTTATTTGCAAGCATGGTGTGCAAGCACGGCTGGCTGTTGTAGCATTCGGAGGAATCTCTCGCCGACAATCGCCACTTAAGCGGGACGTCGGGAAATGGGACAGGCTTCCTTCCCTCGTGTTCAATTAGCGCCGCGTACGAAATATCAGTTCTATCGGCGAAAAGCTTCTCTCTCTCTCTCTCTCTCTCTCTCTCTCTCTCTCTCTCTCTCTCTTGTTCGGCATACACCGAGCATATAAATCTGCATTAGACAGAAGAAGAAAATCTCGGACGTCTTCGCTCGGTAGCTACTGTTAAATCAAGTTAAAAAGTTCGCTGTTTAATTTAATAGGGTGCACCTTAAGAGCGTTAATTCGGATTTGGAATTCCGATAAACTTCGTTGATTAATTCATTTATTCAATTGAATCTGTGAAACAATATAAAATTCACCTACGCCTGTTATATAAAATTTTGATGTTACAAAAAACATAAACACTTGTGTGTGGGTATCTTCCGATATATGTATAATATTCGGTAATGGAATTTCAACACCTCGCTGTATAATGGAATAACTGTATTTTACATGTATAAGCGCGAAAAATAATTCGCACATTAAGAAGAATGATGATATTCATATTGTTAATAATCTTTGCAATGTCACATAATCTAATTATTTATCTTTACATGTGTGAATATTCTGTTTCTAGTTAATAGTTTTTATCGCATTTTTATATTTGCACACCTGATAAAATAATATTATTTAAAATGAGATATACAAAATATTATTACGAAATGATATATTAGCATTAAACGAATTAAACATTGCAGTTTGTTTTCTCAATACTAACGTTAATTTAATTTTGCATGAAAACAAACCTTCAATTGTACTGCAACAGAGAATAGCGTATATCGTATACGTATATAGAAATGCGAACAAATATTGCATTCTTTTTTCAAAAAATTGACGATACATTTATTCGATTTAACTTCAACGCGCAACTCAAAAATTCCCGCACATATCGCGGCCGTGATCTGTCGTATTTTTTTATTTTTTTATTTTTTATTTTTTATTTTTTTATTTTTTGCAAATTTTGTATTGCGTTTTTCACGCGTGACGTACAAAATAATTCAGCCCATGATCTTGCAGTTTATTGTATTCACGATCTGAAATCCAATTAGAAAGTTACATTTTGTAGTTTGTAACGTGTTTCGCCTTTTCACACACACACACACACACACACACACACACGTATCGCCTCACCTCTAACTCTTGCATTTGCGTGCGTTCAGCTTTGGAGCATATCTACCTCATTCCTGCTCTCTCTTTCTCTTAAAGCGACCCTTCCGCACGTTTCCCACGTATTTACCTTCGACATTAATAATCTCGTGCCTCTCTCGTTTGCGTTGCAGAATATGGACGTAGCCAAGGCCTCGGAGCGTCTTCTCAAGCTGGCGGTGAGTACACACATATATATCTACGTACACGTGCAAATTTATAAGCGCATAACGGATGAGTCCGAAACATCTGTATACGCTAAAAGTCGACAATTATCAAAATTATTTTGATTAAAACGAACGTCTCATGAATGAAGACTCGAATCGCTATTAAACGTTATTTAATATACGCGCAAATATTACTGCTGCAAATATTATTGGTTTGCGAGACATGAGACATTTAAGTTATTTTATTATATGTCACATACACACACACACACTATTCTAGAAGACATATTGGAGAATCGAAAATATTATTTTTATTTTATTATTTCACATATTTCACATTTTTTCTAAAGCGTTTCTTTTATAGATAAAAGCTCATTGTCATATTATTGTTCATGCTCTGTAGGTAGATACTTTCAATTTTCCGCGTTAGATTTTCTTCCCTTTTCCTTCTTCGCACACATCTCTTATGGGAAAAACCTCGGGGCAATATTTGCGAATTCAATCTTCTCCCCTCTTACAACTTTTCGTCTGAACTTTGTCACGGCTACGAGCTCGTTCGACAGCCGTGGAGAACGCAGAGGCAGAGAAAACTCGTATCGAACTATGTGTCGTCGATAAACGCCGCGCTTAATGCAACATGTTGTAAATCCACGTGGTGCATAAGTCTGCAAGCTGACGCCAGCTTTCCCGTGCGAACTTTGAGCAAGAACATAATCCGGAATGCCTAAGATAGGATTTTCAGATAGATAATGTAGAATATTCCAGGACCTTTCATAAAGACTACTTAGCGCGATTTAACTATTCATACCTCGCGGATAATGTCGTTTTTTTTTTATTCGCCGATTTAATAACTCGCGCTCGTTTTACGTCTTTTTTTTTTCATCCGTAAGAATGGCGAGTAAGAGACGGTTAACTTCAATGGTCTCTCGGTTAGAGCACTCACTTTACGATAAGTTGGATCTGTTGCACGTCGGAAAATAAAGTAAGCTATCCATGAGAATGTGAAATAGAAATGTTGTGTTTCTTCAAGAAAGAGCGAGTCTGGTAAGGATACAAAGAAGGCCCTGTGAGAGCTTCGGGCTCTCTCTTTCTTTTTCTTCGTCTCTTTCTCTCTCTCTTTCTCTATTGTAGAAAGTACGCCGGAATCTATGAATTCCTGATTTAAGTTTCGTCGTGCGTCGGCCGTATTCCCGTGACGCTTCCGGGTGAAATATGCACGCTCGACGATGGAAAAAGGTCGTTTGTCGCCAAGTCCGCAGGGAGATCGATGCACAACGATACACCAAGGATGTTGTTTTCATACTTCCGATTCCTTTGTTTTTTCTTTCGCTATAAAAGCAGTTTGCTAAAAAGCGCATGTAAAAGATGGTACAAAAATGTAAAAGATGGTACATAATTTTTTAATATAAGAAAGTTTTTTATTTTTAAAACTTAGAAATTATATAAAATAATCTATAATTAAAATAATCCCTATAGATCTCTCTTCATTCATAAAAGAATTTGTTTTTGTAGTATTTTTTAAGTATATATAATTTGTTTTTTATTAAAAAAATTGATAAGATTCTTTTTAACTAAAAACGAATTTTATGTACATGAAATGTTTTTATTGTAGCTTATTACAGAACTAAATTTCGCTATTATTCATTGTCCATTTTAAATTCTGATATCTGTTAGTTTTTTGAGAAAACGAGAGAAACGTAGATATGATTGTTTTAAAATATCCTACGCATCGGGAACATATATTCGTAGCGCAAAAAAAAAAAAAAAAAAGACAAAGGAAAAAATGAACCGATGCGCGCTGCAAGGATTCGTTCATGCGAGCGCTATAGCGCTCATCGTGTCTTTTTATTCGTGTTCTCCTTGCATAGCGCGCCGACACGCTCTGATACTCTTCGACGTTCAGATCGGGTCCGAGCGATTCCGCGTCCGTTCATTCGCTGTCGCTCGTTATTCTCTCGTTAGCTCGGATGCTTCGGATCGAAACTAGCCGGCCGTAGTGTTTCGAGTGCTGGGCGGAGTCCAGTGAACCGAATTCAATTATATGAATTCGTCCCAAAGCGACTGTCCTCGGAAGCGTGTATAACGCCGCGCGCGGCGAGACTTTCTCGTCGCCGAATTCGCCTGCGTTCGGTAGATGTCGATTATTTGCGATTAAAACAGTAGACCGACGGTCGTGCATGACCGAGTTTTGTTATGGGACTTCCGTTCGCTCTCCACGTTAATTGAGTCGGCTGCTGTACTGTTAATTATCGTCGCACTCGTCGCGATTCGCGTCGTCAACTTTTTCCGACGAAATGCCACAACGCGCGACTCGTATAATTTCGATGTGAAATACATGTAAACTTGTTTATAAACAAATTAAGATATTATTATTAAAAATTTGTTCTACACCTGATACATTATTATTACGTCGTGAAAGATGATACGTGAAAACTTTGAAAATTGCATTTGTGATTTATTTATATTCGTTTTATTTCTCGCAGTTCGATTTGTAAACCTCAAGATCAGAATCTTGAAGTAAGATGCAATTAAATATCACGTTGAACACAGTTCAACTAGAATATACGTGTGAAAATCGAAGCAAAGCCATGTTTAAGGAAAGATATCGTGTCTGAATAAGATCTCGAGAGAAATAAAAGCATCGAGCGTCGAAACAGAAAAAGAATTCTTCGACGCGTTCTTTAATAACGTACGAAGGGAGGAAACCTAGCCTCAGAGCAAAATAAATTCCCCCCTGCACAAGGGCGAGAGTGTACCCTAAGGTGAGCATGCGTCTTCTTTCCAATAAGACGAAGCAAACGGTTGCTCATTCGCGGCGGTCGTGACATTATGTTTGTTTTTGCGCGCGCGGAAAAAATAATTGTTTACCGATTGCCGAACCGGTTTCACTCCTCCGATCTTTCGCACATCCTTACTTTTCGTTTGCACCGCAAATAGCCGGGAGATCTTTCGTGGACTGTCGAGGGTTAATTGCGGTTTTTATGTACGAAGTCGAAGAAACGGAGCACAAAGTACAGGACAAGACTTTAATCTCGTCGTAATGGAGAAACGGCATTTTCCCCGCAGTTCGCTCTGCTAGCGAAGCCTCCCTTTTCTCCCGTCTTTCGTCTCGGATCTCGTCGCTCTTTACACACTTTGCGTGCCTCATTCCGAAATTCCTTTGACTGTGAAAATCACTCGAAAGCGCAAAACGGCTCGTCACTTCGTCGCTTTTGTACGAAGATTGTAACTATCAATAGACACACAGTATAAGTGTTCTTTAGACGACACGGAAGATATTCTCGCGTTGATAGCATATATATGTCTCCAATATCAATCGTTGCTGATTGGATTGTATAATTTGTTGACACAACATTGTTACATTTGAAATTATTCGTGAATAGCGATACGAGCACTCGAATATTCGCTATCGATCAATATCCATCTTTGATAGAGTTCTTTCCGAGCAATCTTGCGCGTTAACTTTGATTATTTAGGGTTTGCATATTTATTCGCATAGCTTCACTCTTCCAAGCCAATAGCTCTTCTTTCTTGGAAAAGTTTCGAAAAAATTCGATCTACTTACATTTTCTGTTATTACTGAATTATATCGTTCACATGTTAATGTTCTTTCAAACCTAATAAGTGTAAACGTCTCCGATAGACAGATGAATGTTATGCATTCTTAGGACACAAAGAGAGAGAGAGAGAGAGAGAGAGAGAGAGAGAGAGAGAGAGAGAATAGCACTCCAAGAGTGGGTAACGTCAAGCGATCGAGAAGAAAATGGAAATTATCGATTATCAGGCGTAATGCGATGTACGCGCTTAGGTACAGATTCGCCTCGTTTTCATTTTTTTATTTATTGTTTTCTAAATACTAATGATGCGGATACATCGATCTGTATATTGAGCGCTACGTATTGATTGCAGAAAATTCACGCGCGGATCGTCCGTAGTCGTAATCCGATATTCCTGCATTATCGATGAAAATCGACGCGGCGGATAGTGCATGTAAGCCAAGCACGCATTAATGTTATGCGGTTGGCGATGAGATCAAGCACGAATCGGACGGTGTTGCTAGTTTCTTGCGACGAACGATGGTTCGAGTCGTGCATCAATATGAATGAACGCTCTTCTGTTCGCGCAATCCGTGCGCGCGCGCGCGCGCGATGTCTTGTAAACCATTCGCTGGTTTCGATATTAGATCTTTCTTGAATCTCGACATTAATCAGTAATCTGTATACAAGATCTCGGGAAAAAGAAGAGTCAATTTCTAGATAGAAATCTCTCCGAAAGGAAGAAGAGAGACATATTGTGGAAAAAAGATGTACTTTCGCATTGTGATATAGAGAGAAATTCAAATTCTAACAGATATAGGTACGAATATATCTCAAGATCGATACGTATGTTATAAAGATTTGATAAACAAAGAAAGATTCAGAAATTCTAAGAGATAACATTTCACAGAATTTCAAGACGTAGCGCGCGGATATATAGAAGAATTTAAAGGATTCGAACATTTCGAAATCAACATATTTCCGCCTTCAAAGTTTCTCAGTATCGATGAAATGCCATACACACGCGTGAGCGCGCGCACGTATCCTTTGGTCGCGTTTCACCGGTAAGATTTTACATCTCCCGTATAACTCCTTGGAGAGCAAGCGCTTCCTTCTCAGATAGCCTCTGGCCAAGGAGGCAGCTTAAAGTTTACCGCTTTTCCCTTTGTGGTATCGTCGACGTGTCTCAAACGATTCACTGGCTTTTGCTTTGGCTGCCTTCAGCTTTCCCCTCTTCCTCTCAGCGTCATTCCCTCTTCGCAGATCCCAACTCTTTCTCCGTCTTTCTTTTTCTCTTTTTCAGTAGCATCCCGAGTAAACGAAATTAAAACGCCGAGGTAAGTTTTCCCGGACTACCGTGAACGCCGGAAGAGGTAGCTGGGGAGGAAGTGCTGAAGGGTCCTCTGTCCTTTTTTCGAGAAAGTGCCGCGGATGCTTCGCGTCGCAAGAGACTTGACCTTTGTGTCTGGCAACATTATTAAGTCTTTTGCTTCGCGTGAGAGAGCTCGTGGAAGCACGTGGATGATACCGCAACTCGGCGGCTCCGAAAATGGCATCCGAAACGAAATAACTTCAAAATTCTTCCCCATAAAGCGAGCAGTCCGTCGAGAAATTTTCGCAAAGGTATTCGTCTGATGTTAGGTCGAGCCTATACTTTTGTCCTTTTTTCCTTCTCGTCGGGCCGCTTCTTTGATGCGGAAACATTTATTTTGGTTGTTTTGCCACGGAAAATGTCAACAACGAGGAAGATTGTTTTCTCTTGCGCCACAAGGGAAAACAATCAATCTTAAAAAACAAAATCTTAAAAAATAAAAGATCCAATCAATTGTCAAGAATGAAATGTAAATATATGTACGTAGCGACGTATAGAATATACAATCGTATATTTTCTCTTCTTACAGCTTAAGAGAAAAGAGGATTATATATTCAGAAAATATAATTTACAATCAGATGGAATATTAATATTTGAGCAGCACATCGCATTATGCATGCGATAAATGATCAAAGAATCGGTCTAAATTACTTCCATTAAAGCGTAATTAAAGGAACAGACGGGATAATTTATAAGTTCGTTATACAGTCGTCTCACTTTCATCTGCAGATGCGTAAATAATACTGCAATACGCTCGTCTCCGTGCGCTGATTACCCTCGTTTCAGTTAACTTTTTCCGGCGTCGTTATCGGGCATCGCATTTTATTCACTCCATTAAAAACATATATAGTCAAAGAACGAGAGAGCTTTGATGATTTTCTTCTACTTTTCCATAATTGCAACTTCTTTGCTTTCTGCGTTTCAGATCCATTTTTTTTATTTTTTTTATTTTTTTTAGTTTTATATACAACCTATATTTACTTCTATTGAAAGTTGCTTTTGACAAAACTGATAGATAATACTAACATAACATACTAACAGATAATGGAAAATTATGACTATAATAAATAATTTACACATATGTAAATGAATCTTTCAGATACCGAATCACTTAGTATGGCTTTGTTTCTTCTATCTGACGTTTCACTCCTTCTTGAATTTGATGGGTGAGTTGCTACACTTTGCGGATCGAAATTTCTATTGCGACTGGTGGAATGCCAACAATATCGATACTTTCTGGAGAACTTGGAACATGCCAGTTCATCGTTGGGCCGTACGGTAAATAAAATATAATGTTTATGTATATGTAATGTTTGATATCTGACATTTTTTCGCGTACACATTGTATTACCTGTTTTTATTTTTAATAGTTTTTTTTTAGTTTTGTTTTTTTTTTTCGAGATTCAGCTGTAATAATTTTCTATTTATGTTAAAATTTTTATTTAAGTAAGTTAATTCTTATATGTAATTTTAACTCTTATATAATTTTACTTTAATATATATATATTATATATATATACAGAGTAAAATTTGTGTAACACACAATTAACTTATAACAACATGGTCAAATATACGAAAGATGCGTGCAGCTGGAAAGTTTTCTGGTTCTTGAAAACACTTTAGCTTTTTTTTTTATAAACAACCAGACAGAAACTCGCGAAAAATGTAATTAAATCTCTTTAAAGCAGGGCATACTCATTAACAAAGTTTAACCTTGCTTAAGTAGAACAGAGAAAGTCGATTAAAGATCCGGTTTATAACGAAACGTGACTATCCCTCTTTCTCTTGTACTTTTCTCTTTCTTGTATGCTGCTCTCTCGCGCTGTTTACTCTTGCCATCTCTTTGTTCTATAACACTCAACTTTCTCGTATAGAAGGAAAAACTCACTCTTACTTTGCGTACTTTGCATCTTTGACTCCACTTGTAGGGATAATATGATTTATATAATAACGCAATACGCGTCTTGCACCGAAGTCTTTTACAGCAGCCGTCATTTTGACGCGAAATACTCTCGGATAACACCGGTGTCATGCCAATTACGTGCAAACATCAAGCAAACGAAGAAAATGACATCA
The DNA here is from genome assembly GCA_014839585.1 of Pseudomyrmex concolor. Taxonomy (NCBI): domain Eukaryota; kingdom Metazoa; phylum Arthropoda; class Insecta; order Hymenoptera; family Formicidae; genus Pseudomyrmex; species Pseudomyrmex concolor. The sequence continues at coordinate 9,129 of QVOB01013186.1, forward strand.
CATTATCGTCTGTTTTTAGTTTTAAAAGTCGATTAATATTTTGCAAAATTATGCACATAGAAATTTTATTCTAACTTAACAAACGTGGTTACATGTTAAATTCTTGTTAATAAACACACATTTATGCGATTTAAATTATTTTATGGTTTTTAAAATTACGAAAGAAATTCCAGTTTGTGTGTGAGACACGTGAAAACATGTTACATTGGATCGCACGCGTTATTCGAGAGACAATATTTTGTCTCGCAAGGATGAGCTTTCGTGCGCGCAAAAACCTTTTATTCCACCTAAAATGTCTCCTTCAACTCATACATCTCAGCTGTCGTCGCCACATTAGATTATACATCCTTCGCTCAATACAATCAGCGAACTTCCGAAAGACTTTTCCAGCGGGCCTTCCATCTTCCACGGTAACCCATCGCACGTGCACCCAACTCGAGCCCATAGTGATGACGACCTCCTTTCACGAACCCGCGCCGAGTTCTTTGTACTTCGGGTAGTAGCCCAAAAGAAAGTTTAAATCCCTGTAAAAGTGGTAGCCGTACGAAGCTTCTTATTATGTGACCGAGAGAAAAAGAAGCCGTCGAAATTGCCATGTGTAAACTGCGGGGATTTACCATGAATGTCGCATAAAGAGACGATTTACCTATACTTTGTATCAGACATTAGATAACTTGCGATGATATTTTGCTTTTTGTGAGGAGTGTACAAAGAATTTTTTTCTTGATTAACGCGGAGTATTGCTTATTTAATACGAATATATTGCGACAAAAGCACTTAATTTTATCGCGCCCCTAAGAGAAACCCTCGTTTCTCGAATTAGTCATGACAAACGTATATATGTAGAAGAACGGCAACTTGACATGGTGCGACCAGAGCGACACTATGTCTTACGACGCGTTTCTTATATAAAACGCGACACGTAACGTGAAAATGACTCGCCATGTTTTCCTTTTATAAATGATATAAAAATAGAGAAAATAAGGTTTCGCACTAAAGAGAGAGAGATGTCGCGCGAGTTTTCGCGACACGAATTTCCACGAAGTCTTACTCCAAAGAAGCTCGGCGCTCCTTTTTTATCCTCAACGACGCACCTGCGCGGCTTACGGGGTCGGTCGTTTCTGTTCTTTTTTTTTTTTCCCCCGTTCTAACCGAGATACGCAGCTGCAATTGCAAGCTGCGACTGGCATGCAGCCCATAGTGCGCGCGGGAAAGGGGAGTTGAGGTGAAAATGGAAATGTTCCCCGGACGACGAGGGGAGAGAAGAAGACGACGCAGACGTACGTAGGTTGACGACAACGTCGAGGCCGACGACGACTGCGGAGCGTCTTTTCAGCGGTTTGTAATAGGAAAAGCCGATACGCATCGCGATGCGCACTTAAGGCTGTTTATTCCTCGCGGCACTTATAATACCTCTATAACTGCGAATGTTCCCGAACGCGAAGAAGACGCTCCGCTTCGGAGAAAAAAAACGAGAAAAAAGAAAGGACGATGAGACGCGAAGAAGAAGAATCGAGCGGTGGAAGAGAGTTCTGAAGACGTGGTAAAACGCGCAAGCTCTTGAAACCCTCAAAACTGTCGTCGGCGACGTCCGATCTTTGAATTTTCTTTCCTTCCGCCATTCTCTTTTCTCTCGACGCTTCTTTTACCTTCCTTTCTCTCGGGACATACTCCTTCGCGCGTCTTGCCTTCTTTCTGATGCAGCTGCACCGATAACCAGACGGCTAACGATCTTGTTCCGAGTTACCCGTTTCTTGTCTCGCTATACACAAGCTAGACCGATAATGGGAGAATGTCGCCAATCTTGGCGAAACTTTCTCAAATATCACTTTAATTTTTCGGGACCTCTCGACTTCACGCTATCGTATTTACATTCCTTATCGGAGCGCGCGCACAGCTTTTGTGTGTATTCTATCGTCTAAGATTCTGTGGCAATGCGGTCCTTTGTGATGCCGATAATAGCATCGTTATAACAGGCGAGCGTGCTCTAAACGTGCTTCTCGTTATCAGGCTTAGAATCACCAGTTTCAATCGTGATTAAACAGCCGCTGTTAGAGCATTTTCTGACGATTTGATTGCAAAGATTTAATCGAAATGTCATGTGTTTTTCTCTTTTACAAAAGCTATTATCGGAAAAGAAGTGGAGAAAGAAAATTTGATACTTATCTTCAAACGAACAATAAATTTTATTTATAAAACTTTTAAAAACGCAAAAAATTTCCGGTCGTAGAGATGGGCTACGGTAAGACGACAGCATCGGTCACCGTATTTTTCATCAGCGCCTTTTTTCACGAATATCTCGTAAGCGTACCTTTAAAAACCTTCAAGATATGGGCGTTTATGGGTATGATGGGACAGGTAAGAGCTTCGAGCGTTTACTTCGTATGTATTGTTGACTGTGCAAATATTGACTCTAACATCGAGAAATTCTTATTGATCCTTCAAAGACCATACCATACCTCAGGCATTTTCAATAACACTCGTACAAGATCAGTTGATCCTAAAATAGAATTATAAAACTTTTTTAAGCTGTGAGAGAGAAAAAAAACATATTTTAGTTAAATAAAAAAAAATACGTATTTAAAACATAACGTCGGACCATGATAGACCTTGCAATTGACATGTCTCGTGTAGTTGTTGTGTAAGCGATATAGAGGCGAATGATGTCACAATTGTAGACATTGCAACATCATTCGCCATGCATCTTTACATGAAATTACGTTACGCATTACAATACGTCATGTATGCACATACAAGATTTAGTCCGCGCTCATAAGTATGGATATTCCGGTCGTGCAACGCTAATTGTTCATTCTAGATACCACTGTCGGTGTTGAGCAAGATGACGGAGCGATACTGTGGCGCCAGATGGGGCAACATTGTCGTATGGGCAAGTCTCATCATCGGGCAACCACTTTGTATAATGATGTATTATCATGATTATGTTGTAACTCATTTTGGCGAGACTCTGATCGAAGATTATTCCGTGGTGTAAAGCAGATTAAAAGGATAAAAAAAAAAGTGCGCAGAGAAAAACCTCAACGAACAATCTGCGATCGATCTATTCTTCGACATTGCTTGTTTTATCGATCGCAATTATTCACTATTTTGTCGTTTAACAACTACTGTGCGATGATTTTACTCCATTAAAAAATAACACAATAACCGTGAAAATGTGCCTTAAATATAAGTTTAAGTTGTTTTTTGAATGAATGATGCTATGTGAGTGAGAGATTAAAAAACTACAAACAACAAAGGTGTCTCGAGTTCGAAGGTAATATTATTATTATCTTATATTTTATAAAGATGCTATACTATATATATATATATATAAAATATAAAAATAGTATACATATGATAAGTATAAAATATCAAAATAAAATTGTAAATATTATCACACATGTAAAGTAAAATTGAGTGTAGGCTTAATAATTTTTATATAACAACTTTTTGGTCGCTCTTCATTGTTATCGAGCGAATCTGTTGTCGAATAAACAAGATATTTCATACGAGTCTTTTTAAATTTCGTCTCCACACCTCAAGAGTGGCCGCAGGGCCGTCACTTGGATATTATTCTTTCAGCTTTAAGAACTAGAAAGTTGTCTCGTGAATAGTCACGAAAAGATAGCTTTTTAAGGGCGAGCCCACATACAACTTTTTCTCACTAATGAGGACGGAAAAAGTATACTTATATAGGATGTAAGATTTTACATATACACATACATATACATTATATAAGTTTTTATAATATATATTTCAAAATACAACGGAGAAACTTATTCTTGCAGGAATATATAAAAACTACTAAGACATATTTTATGTCAGAATATTAAGATATGTTTAAAAATTTGATTAATTAAGATACTTTATATTTATTTTTTAAATTTTACAGATTTCGAAATTTTAGTTTATCTTACAAATAAACTTTTTTATTTCAGAATGTAATATGTTCAAAATATTTATTTAAACAATAATCTTCTTTACTTGTTTTCTTTTAAATTTACATATATCGTATAGTATATAACTTTCACTAAGTAAAATAACGACAACCAAATAAACAGCGTAACTGTATAAACTATTTGTCTGCAGGGATAGTTATAGAGCCACGTCACGAACAAAAAAACCGAACCCTCGGGAAAAATACTTCTTTGAACTCTGACCCTTGAGTTTTTCTTATCCTTGATGAGCCTGGATATCATGATATGTGTGTCTCTACGATGAATTAATGACACTGAAGACTGACGAAAATACGTTCGTGGCAGAATGATATATGTACGAATGTGCACAAAAAAAACATAGAGTAATGTCAGAATTCTACTTTTTTTTTTTTTTTTTTTTTTAGATAAAATTAAAATACTAGTACATTCGGTCATTTAAAAATAACCGTGTTAAAATGAAAGCCGCTTTATATAATTTTTTAACACCACGCACGTCACAATACGTATCATCTCTTCATCTCTTAAGATATTAAGTGGATAAGAATTTTATAGAGGCATCTCACAAGAGTGAACGCGATGCGTGTCGACCTTACTTAGGATCGCAATCTTCTAGAGCGACAGCATATTTTCAAGTAGGTATATGTCCCGTCATAAAAGAAACTTGCATGTAACATTAAACGTAGACTTTTTATATAAGTTGCAATTTATTAATCAGATAAAAAGAAAAGGACATGCTAGAGTTTAAAAATGTATATGTGTATCTTCTAGAAAAAAATGGCTTTTTTTCCACATCTAATACATTAAAAAAATCTAATCAATTATACATTATATTTCATATAGAATTACGATAAATTATGTCTACTCTATATTCTTAATTATTTACGTTGCAACTCTCTTTCTCTCTCTCTCGCTCTCTTTCTTTCTTTTTCTTTCTTATACTTTTACATTTACATCTCACTATTGGAAAAAAATGGAACAACAAAATTTTTGTGACATCGGAAAGTTTTTAAACCGACAATTTAATATTTGAAATATTGTTTTACTTTTTTTTCTCCTAATTCGAGCTTATTCATATTTACAATGTAGAATATTTTCATTTTTAGAAGAGAATTATAAAACTTGTTACTGTCAGGAATCAACGTTTAATCGATCGAGGGCGACGTGAATGCAAATGTCGGGAATTAACTCGACAACATCTCTTCGAAAATTTTCCGAATTTTCCGATTTTGTTTTCGGAGTTAAAGTTTCGCGCTGCGAAGATATTTTCTCGCTAGTAGCAGAATGCCCGAATGTCTGTGTCGCTGCGCTCAACAAGTTAAATCTTATCAGCTTGCCTGTTTGACTTTAGCATCATTATAGCGGTTACCTGTTAAATTGGCATTTGCGCCTGACGTGGTAAATAACTTTGTTGGCGCCGAAACTCCGAAACACGAACACTTTTGTCGCTCCAAGCAGCTGAATTGTTCCGTAAACTGACACGCTCGAGAGTCCGCTTGAAAGTAACATAAAAGCAGGAATTACTTCTCTTGATACGTGGGACTTTTAATTTAATTGCCTTCACGGCGAGAACGCGGCGCGCTTTTAAATTGACCCTACATAAAAATAATAAAAAAAAGCAGTTGCGAGAATATCTCTGCCATTTTTGAGGCACGTGGCTGACGTGTACTGCGTTACAATAGTCGTTGGACGCTTTTTATGACGAACGGCCATTTGCGAGAGCAAAGCGTGAAATTCATAAATACCGGTGCGCTGCCCCGTTAATGTTAATTTAGTGTCGAGTAAATACAACGATAAAGAAAAATTTTCTACCAAAAGAACAACTTTCTACCAAAGGTTCACATCCCGTCGTATATATTTACAATTACTCACTTTCACTTTACAACTTCGGCAAACTTTGCGCAAAGGATCAGATCTTTGATATACGTATATCCTTGAGAAATAGGTATCGTCCCTACAGCGATGAGATAACGGCGATAAAGTGACACGTCGCGGCAAAGTGTATTTTTCCGCTTTAATGCAATTGCAAACAAAAGATTGAAATAACCCATTGAAGGAGGAACCCATTCTGTTCGCTCTTCAACCTAGAGCTCGCTACACCAGGCGACGAAGCATCTCCGAAGAATGCATCGCTCGGTACCTCGAACGAGCGCTCGCGTTATCCCATAAGGTGAGCCGTGAGAAGAGGGGAGGTTAGGGGTTGCGCGAGAAACGTTGGAGAGGGGATGTCTAAAGGGGGGCGAGGTGGCGTGGCGGACTATGATGGTGGAAGGGTGGTCAGGGGCACAGGAGGCGCAGAGTGAGCGCAACACGATGCTATAAGGGCGGGTACGCGGCGGAGTCTCCGCAGTGAGCGTCGCGACGCCTCCGTGGAGAGTGTCGCACGGATTGCACGATCGGTGATCGCCGATGCACGAGGTGTCCCGCTCTTGTCGCGAATTACGCCAACGGTGTGAAGTGCCGAAGAAAGTTGTTACAGCAGTTGTCGAACCGCGAGTCATCCTGATAAAGGGTAAAAGAGCGGCGCGGCACACTGGTGTTCCGCACCATAGAAGCTGCAGCTGCGTTTCGATCCGCCCGGAAAAGCTCTCTCTCTGTCTCTCTGGATGACCCAGGACGAACTCTGCGCTGGAGCGCAACCAGGTTGGTTTTTATGAGATTCTGGGAGGCAGAAAACGGAGGGCAAAGAAACACGAAGCGTTTAGACGAGCGAGCAAATGAGCGAGCGACGTTTTCGTTCTGCAAAGACCAGTACCGAGTCTGCCCTTTGGAAAATAATACATATACCTCGCCGGAAAGTCTTGCAGCGATGCGACAAAGCTGAATAACTACCGGCATAAATACGTCAAGTGTAATTTATATTCCATTCAATTTAAACGTAGCGTCGTTGGAAACGAAATAAGGTAAGCAAGATGGGACAGAAGCATGTTATATGGTCATAAAAAATGGTCGGGGTATTCATTCAAGAGACAGATATATGTATTTTCCGGTTTAAAAAAAATATAAGATTTCTTTCTTTTGCTTAACGTCATTCGATGAACATGACTCTGTTTTATTTTGCTCTGTTTTATCTACTTTATCTACTTTATATCTTAATACATGACTGCAACGTATATATATATATATATATATACCAAGAGTTTTAAAATGGCTCCATATATAATCGTGATATTTTTCCTGACAATTTATTAACATTAATGATAATTCAAACATTAAATAACAAACGGATATGAACGAAGACGTGAGCAGAATTAAGAGTCACTATTATTCCATATAACATATTTCATAAGTACTAATTAATGAAAAGCAAACGCGCGCAGGGTTTGCGCGAATAAAACATTTAATAATCCTGATAACATGTACGTAGCCGGAAGATATGACTGCCGATCTGAGCGTCGTCTCTAATGAATAGGGGGAGATTCACAATGTCCCTGTTTATTCCGTGAATGTATGCCATTGGGTGGGTAAATTCGATTCCCTCACGATATTTACTCGAACACGAGTGACGTACATTCGAGTAAATCGAGCTGCGGACGATTAACGAAAGCCGGATATCCGAGAGCGTTCTCGACGAGCGGATGTATAGTAGTGGATCCTTTTTGCTTTCGCTCTTGTTAGATGCACGTTATTCTGTATTTCTCTACACCGATTTCAATTATGATGCTACGCTAGGATCACTCGTTAAAGAAAAAACGCAGAAAAAAAAATATTACTAATTAAATGCGTTCGATTATTCAACTTAAATCGACGCGAATCTTTTTGTTTGACTTTTTTCTTTCTTTTATCTTTTTACGCGCCACATCTTGCATAGCTTTTGTGAATTGCTTTACAAATTTTTCATGTGAAAGTCAGTGCTTCTAGTTAATTCATACGTCTGAATCATAGTCTATTTTATGTATGATCTCACGCTACAGAATGAATATTTCGTAAATCTACAAATGAGATGAAGAAACAGAGATAGACAGAGAGAAAAAGAGAGAAATGTAAAACAATCAATTGCGATAAATCCAAAGAAGAACATTATATTCTTCTGAAAAAATGGGTTGACGCTTGAATTAACTGATACCAATTAATTGATTGATACACCTATTATTAATTGCAACAACTTTCCCTATTAATGAGTCGAAAATGTCATTGTATACCTCAATATTCTGAGATAAAACTAAATTGACTGATCATTTTTTACGGAAGAGTTTCCATCGATCTATCATTCAGACAACGGAGTTTATTACGGCAGTTTAAAAATGTTAATCTCAATACGTCCTACAACTACATATAATTATTTACACATTATTATAGCTTTTATTAATTTATACACTTTATTGAAGTACTAATATACACAATATTCATTATTAATAGCTGCCAGTGGTTGAATATTTTCTTTGGAAAATTTTCTTGGAGAAATACGTACAAGCTCAATTTAAAAATTAATTACTTAGCGCCCGAGTTTACCTGCAGCACTAAACGGCAACGGTTAGTTCGCTTTAATGCGCTTCGTTTATAAACCTCGTCGAAAATAGTCCAAGATCGATCAGCGCTGCCACGACTCATCGGTTTTCCTTCTGCCGTTTCTTTCTCGTCTCGGGAAACCGTCCCCTCATTCCGGACGTCCGATAACAATGACTCGACGTTTGTTAAAAGCCACGCGCAGCAATCTCACGTGCAAGAAAAATGGTGGTACTGCTCGTCTGAGAACGAAGTATATGTCCGCTACCGACACATGGAAAATTGAAACGATCGTCATCGACTGAATTATCGTCTCACGCTCGAATGTACTATTATTACTGCACTGTCTGGTAATGAACGCGATGTGATCATTTCTGAAGAAAAGTGTTCGGAGCGCGACTGTTGTTTTTAGATTTCTAAAATGGTAAAAAAGATGTGTAGAAATTTAGGCGATTAAGATGACGCAAAAGTTAATTGAACGCGTTTTGATGTATAATTTCTCTGAGTAATACACACGCGAAATTGTAGTGGGTATTAATCTATTGTTTGAACAGTCTGATCTATTGTTTGAATAATAAGTTAATCTCTATTGAGGGAAACTGTATATGCAAATCGGAAGTTCGGTATCTTTACGTTAGCTCCTTTGCACTATCCCTTGGGATTATAATGCGAACTACTTTGATTATATCGAAGCGGTGAATGCCCTGAAACCATCCACGTCATGACGGGCCAGATTATGCAAAATTTCAATCGATTAATCTGTTTCCCCCAAGTGTTCCGCGAACATTGTCGCTCCGTCATTCATGAATCGCCTAAGATAACAAATATAATTTATCATATTTCCATGATTAGTAACAGACTGCTACGTTGTCGGAACTACATATTCAAAGGTGTATACACCTACCTTGTAAATTTTTGATAACCCGAACTATTATCAATATATATTATGTATCGGTATGTGTGTGAATTAACAGCCTCTAGCGCACATTTCTCTGTTATCACAAAGTCGATAGGGTAGAAAGGTGCGATCATGTTGATCGTGCGGCGCGTTTACATAACACATTCGCAATTTTTAACCTCATACCGCGAAAATAAAGGCCGATTTCACGCGTAAAAGCGCGTGTGGTGGATTGCATTTCCGTGAGCGGAATCATTACAAAATCGGCGTAGCACGAGCGCAAGTGGGAATAGTTATTTGCTGTTCGATTGCCGAATGATCGCTTGACCAGGCTTTTGACCCAATTCCCGACGGTCGTTACTGATTCAGGATTATCCGACGTACAGATAGTCTCGTTAATGGCGGCCCGTCAAGCGCGACACTGTCGGTTTTTACGAAACAAAAAGTGATACTGTGCAAAACAGCGCGCAGACAGTTCCGGTAAAACATAAAGTGGATATTGCACCTTTTATTTTAATATTCATCTCAACTAGAAAGACATTAAACAAGAGAACTTGTTTTTATGCGATCGAAGCTTTGAAAAGTTTGTGCGATGTTTAGCAGTTGGACGTTTCTATTTTTAAAAAACTAATTGAACATGAAAGCATAGAAATATTAATAGATAAAATTTAAAAACTCTAAGATATGTTGATATATCAATCATACATATACTCAGTAAAAAATAAATATGAAAAAAATCAAACTATTTTAATTAAAACTTGAAATGGTTTGTTAAAAATGAGAAAATATGAATACTTTTAATTAAAATGGCAGAAAAAAATACATGAAGGTTTTATTTTTGCATTTAATACTGCGAAGTTTTTTCTAGTAACCGGAAAGGTTAAAATTTCCGTCGCTATATGTGGACTTTCTCCTGCCCTTACTATTCCATTATTTAGTTAGTATTCAGTTTCACGGAGAGAGAGCCAATTAGTCAAGTTAGACAGCTGGAGACATATTCTCAAAGTTCGAGAGCGAAGCAAAGGTTCATCACCTTGCCTTCAACAATTTATTCTTGGTTACCAACTTATTTTCATTCAGTTTGTCAATTTCTATATATTAAAGTCACATTGTAGTTTTATTTTAAACAATCAAATTTAACTCTTCGTGGAAAAACCTAAAAAAAAAAATAACCTACGAGTTCGATAGACTAGGTCTGTGAAACCACGCGAACTTTAAAATCGAATATCTCCGCGAAAATCAATATTTTTTCAATTTTATTTTTTTAATCGAAAGTTTGAACAATTCTGCATCAATAAAAAAACAAATTGAAAAATCCTTAGTAGTTTTGAAAATATAAGCGTTTAAATCTATAAGCATAGAGACACTTATACGCAATTTTTTAGTGGGTCTGGAAGACCCATGTCTGTTCGCAAAGGATTAAAGAGCGACTTTCGAATATCGCTCTTCCTTGCGACTTTTTGAACAAAAATTTCTAAGAAGAGAAAGTGGAACGGATCAGAGATATGAGATTGAGGAAGCGAGTGGGGTGTGAAAAAGCGATATGAACGGACGTGAGCTTACATATATGTATATATATATATATATATATCGAGAGGAGAGATAATAATGAAGGTTGGAAGCGAGTGGTTATGAGAAGTGAGAAAGCGTGCTCAATACGTGTTTTCTTTATCATGTTTCATCACCGAATCGTGAGGTGAACGGAGCGCATATCTGACATTTTGAAGCACGGTCAAATTCACGATACCTCTTTAGTATACGTATTGGTTACATTCTGCTTGTTTTTACACAAAAAAGACAAATGTTTGTGAATTTTTATTTTCCTCGTTTTTTTTTGTTTTTTTTTTATAAATACATAGAGTTTGCTTCCATATTTCTCTCGGTTGTTGTTTCGTTGTATTATTTCACATTTTGTGAGTTGTTACTACAGCTATATATATTGTTTATTGCGTTTTACAGTAAAATTTTACTTGTCGTCGCAACAATTTTTTATGCGTAAACATATTTTCTGCGCACTAGCCAAAAAATCCCTTGTTGTAACGTCCGGGCGTAAAGTCAACGGACTGTGATAAAATTTTAATCGTGAAATCACGCGACCGTCGCGTCATCACGAAGTGCCAATTTCTGAATTTTCGCCCTTCGTTAAACTCGTCAAACAATCTTGCCGAGGGAGTACTTTATCAAGAGCCTGGTTGCTTAGCACACACCAGGCTGTCATCGACTTCTTACATTGACAATGATTTTGATGAGGGGAAATAAAATTGCGCGAACAGCTGATCGAATCAAGAGCAGGGATGCAGTGGAAGAGAAAGGGCAATGGAGGAGAAGGCGATGAATCTCATCGTCCGGCGGCGTCAGATCGTAAATAAAAATGAATCGTCGTCGACGTGTCAAGAGCGATAGATCAAAAAGTAGTAGGCGATCGAGCGCGGCGAGGAAAATAAAAGAGAATTACTGAGGAACGAGATAAATCAATGGTCACCCCTTCTACCCATTTTGACAGAATGTTGGGCGACGTTCGGCAAAGGACGAATGTGTGGCAACGACGAACGTCACGCTGGCATTAGAGCGACTACAGAGTCCGTGGTTTGAAATGAACGCGATAAGAGAAACACATGTTGAGCACGCTTTCTCACCCTCTCGGGAATATCTGTCGACCTCTCTCTCTTTCCCTCTCTCTCTTTCTCTCTCTCTCTTTCTCTCTCTCTCTTTCTCGCCTCTTCCTTTATCTTCTATGCGCTCTTATCGCCGACGTATAACCGCGCCGCGCTATTTTCGCGTTTCTTCACTAGAAGTTACATACCTAACGTTATTTTCTGATGTTACGGAAGCTTTCTTTTCTATAACACATATTAGTGAGTAAAACTTATTTACACTAATGTGTATCAAATTCACAGTAATGTGTTACCAACGACGAAGAAGTCGAGAAAGTTGTACATGTGCAAAAATAATAGAAGCATACACTTTTGATAACGGATCCTTCTTTGGTACAGAATTTAATTTGAAACTTGGTTAACAAGGGAAACGTGAGGGATTAACGAGATAAAACAAGCGAAAATGTAGTATTAAACTTTTTTCGGAGAAGTTTATATTTTGGGAAAATAACTGAAAACTGGTGTGTGCACTCTAAATATTTCGGTCGAGTTTTAAACCCGGATTGAAGTATTATTTAATTATTTATCCGTGTCAATCTCATTTGTTAGCTCGATTATTACGGTTGTAAAATCTAATAAAGTCGAGCAAACGACTTTACTTCTGTATATCTGTTTTTAAGACTACTATAAAAGACGGGAACAGAGTATTGGAATATCACTGATATCGCGAAACTCCAAGAATAATTCCGTAATTTGACAAGCGGTCTTGCAATTTCGTTTCGTAAACTGAAAATCGCGCCATTTACATAAAGTTCTCGTTAGCATCAACGACAAATTCTCACCGATTTCGATAACAACGCGAACAATTGCGAAACTTCTATCTCGTAAGTAATATATCCCAAAATCGTCCAACATTCAAGAGATCCGGTTGGAATACTCTCTCGAAGATGCGAATGTTATTTGATGAGATCAAGAATAGAACGAAGCCTTTTTAGAAAGTCGACAAAAGTGATTTTTCTCACGGGAAACGCTTTTTAAATTCGACCGTTCGAATTTCAGGTTTATTCTCTCTGCGCGTGATATTTATTCATACACTTCCCCCTGCGTGCAACGCGAATACATTAATCTTTATTCACAGCACGCGTTCGAATTAGCAAAGTTTGCTCGCATATTTCAGAATTGCGGGTAACAAACGCTTATATTATTTACAACGAGGAAAATGGCAATTCATGTATGCGGCTTAACTCTCAGAAAATACCTGCGATTATAAACAACGATGAAAAAACACATAAACGTTATACAGAAATGTCTCGTTCGATCTGTGGTTTAAATCACATTAACGTAACGTTGAATTTAAAAAAAAAAAAAAAAAAAAAAAATGGAAAAACCAATCCGCGAAAAATGCAAATGTACGTCGGCTGCTGTTCGATCCTTGTTTGATATTATATTTGCATATCGATTTTATTACTTCCGCTGAAAACGGTGATTCTACGTGGTAAGGAAGTATTGTCACCGACAAATTTTCTCGATATTTGGCGTAGCGTAAACGAACGCAATTTCGATTCGCGCGTTGCAACGGAAACTGTCCAAAGGAAATGCGTACAGTGGAGCGAAAAGAGACGCGGATGTGTGTGTGTGTGTGTGTGTGTGTGTGGCATACACGCATCAATAAGGAGGTGTTCTTTCGAGAGCTAAACATGGTCTGTTCTTTGATCGAATCGATCGTTTTTAAGAATTGAATATTCGTACAAAATGTCGAAAATACTTAATATATGTTAATTCTGAATATATAAAATATTATGTACTCTAAAGAATTATACTTTTATATTCCATAAATTTGTCAAATAAAATTTTGTGACCTAATTAAAAAATTGAAAATAATCAAATCTCTTTAAGTTTAAAATTTACAAAAAAAATTAAACTGTACATTATATGTACAATTCAAATGTATATCTATATAGATATTCGGAATTATGTATTCGTAGCGGCGTTTCATTGATTACGGGGTTTACTGCTTGTGAGTTGTTACGCGTCGCGCAGAGCGGAGAGATACGAGCGTAACGAGTCATATCGTTTTACGACTTTATCCTTTCCCATCCTCGCCGATGTCAATTTCGCTTCTGGACGTGCCCAAAGTAACCCGAGTTGTCACGTATCCAATAATTTCCCGGAGCTTTCGAAACATACGGTCCATCGCTCGAAACTTCTGTCCCTCCTGTAAATCACATTAAGCCCGGCAAGTCTACCGAGTGCGTGTAACTGGACGATATATCAAGCCATAACCAGGCGAGCCCGAACAAGTTTCCCTCACACGCTTCTCTCCCTTCCCTTTCCCTCTCTTTTTTAACTATGAATATTACTTAATTTCGTCGAAAATTCAAAAATTCTCGCGATGTGAAACGTTCGATTGTCGACCATTTCTTTTGCGAAAATCTATATTGCTGCGCAAATATCTGTATCTTCGGTCGTAAAATATGAAATGGAGATTGCATTAGCGTCTATCATCATATCGTGTATGATGAATACAATCGGGAGAGAAGAATTTTTTTAATTTTAATAAATAATACTTATATAATATAATTAAAAAAGTGCAACTTTTTTTATCGCGTTTTATAATTAAAGATAAGCTGCGCATTTTACATGAGAGCGTAAATCGTAAATGAAAGATATACATTTTGCAATGCATTGGTACGCACAATTTGTTAATGCGATTTATTCAATTTCCGCGCATTTCATAGTATTCAATGCCCGCAATCTGATATTCCAGCCGAAAATATTTGCGCTGTTCTCTTTGTCGATACCATTTAAATTAACGTTCTCACAGTATACGATATAGCATCTTCGCCTTCGCGTCTCAGATCGAACGCTCGATAGCATGCCGATAAATTACCGAGGAAGAGAGCATCGGAGCTATTTTATTTATTCATTCGAGCTGCTCTGGAGCTCTACCTTCGAGAGACACGTAGCTTTCACGGAAGAGATCGACCCGACGAGGATATAATCGCTTTAGCTGCGTCACTTTGAAGATATTAAATATAATGCAGTGTATAAATTAGTAATATTACTAAATAAGGTATTCAAGGTTATTTTGCCAAGGTGTGTTGAAGTCGTAGTCTATTTCCATACTTTTTAAAGTAAATTATGCAAAAAGTTTTAGAAAGAAAACATGTGCTTCGTGTAAGAAATCAATAAGAATATATTATAACATACATGTGTAATAATAAACCATCAATAACCGTCTAAAGTCTACATATCTCTGTAATACACATGCGCAGTAATACACACACACACACACACACACACGTATGTTCTTTCGAGTTGTAAATACAAATAAAATGCTTTCTGAGATAGAACATTACATAATTCGAATTTCCTATTTATGTCGCAGCGTTTTGTGTAATTATCAAGCGTAATTATTAACTCTCAACGTCGCGCGATCTCCTTGACCGTTTTACGTTTAAATATTTACGGAAGCTCGTTTAGTAATTAGTTCAGAGCCAATAATACCAAACATTTAATATTTCGACGCGACGTCGTCAATGCCGAGACGCTGTTGGCGCCGATTTCTAGTGAATCGTGCCTGCGACATTTATCTGTCTGGAATTCCGAGAGAGAACGGCGCGGTCTTGGAAATCCTGTGTGACATTTCAGCCGGAAATAAATGGGAATCTTAAGCGTCGCATTGAGACGCTGGCGCGCGCGCGCGCGCGCTTACACTCCCGCTGAAGCTATCGGTATTCTAATTACTCGCAGCGCGAAAATAGCGAGGAACTTGGAGGCGCGTAATTACACCGGCGGACGCCGCCTTATTAAGCTATCTCATTTTCTTTGGCGAGCAGCAGGCCGCTCGATGGCTTTGCCGACCGTGCTTCTTCTTCGAGTTTTATCCGATAAAAGCGTCGCGATCTACGAGCTTGGGGGGAGAAGATCTCCGGGATGGCGACCGGACGATGCACGGAAGTTCGATGGTCAACGTCGACGATTATCGCACGACAGCTAAAACACGGGAAAAAATAAAAAAAACAAAGAACGCTGGCGCTTTTTCCGATTTTATTTTATTTAACTTTCGAAGGGTCTACCGAACGTAAACTCGAAACTTTACTCGCCCCAGGGACGCGCTTCCAAAGATACTTTTGAAAGAACGATACGGACTTGGAGTTTGGATTCTGACGACGTTAATAACAACGCAGTTCTTGTTTTTTGTTTTCTTTGTACGGTCAGTAGGAAAGATGATTGAAGATTGAAATTAATCGGCATGAGTCTTTGAGGACGGCGTTTTCCCGCGAGCAAATATATATATAAAGTCGCTTCCGAGAAAATTAGAACTCGCCGAGAAATGCGAGTTGTATGTACATATTTGATATTTAGTCAGGCAGCGTAATGCAATTCGAAACTTTTGCTCCTTTGCAAAACAGTAATTCATAAATTTAAGAAGAAAATTATTTTCGTGTTATATAAGAGTTTGTGATTACACTAAAATTACATATATAGGGAAAGGCATGAAACATTTATTTCTTCTTTTAGTTTTATACATGGAATTTTAGATTCATCGAGTTCTCGGCAACACAGGAAGCAATTTTCGTGCGCCAAGCTCAGACGGCAATGCTTCACGCGACACATTCACGCACCGATACTATCGCGAACAACTTTGCGGAGGCACAACTCCGCGAGAGTTCGTCACACGAACCATTCCGCGAAACTTGCCCCAAACGGCCGACGCCCGTTCGTCCAGACTTAAAGCAACTTTTCTACGGGGGTTTCCCGGTCCGTATCTAAATCACTTCCCGCTAACGATAATCTCGGCCTTAAAGGGCATAAGCTTAATCGTGCCGTGCTAATTCCCACTCGAAACTCTCCAGACTGCAATAGTCGTAACATTCGCATGAGAGCCCGCGTATGAGAACGTGCCAAGGAACCTCACCATTTTGAGGGCTCGTTCTCGGGTCCTCTCGCAGTGCCCGCTGTGTGTGCTTTCAGCCAGCTTAGAAGCACGTAGACTTTAATCGTGAACTTTATGTAATGCGAACACGAGCGCGATGTTTAAGATCATGTACAATCTGTGGGAACTTAAATTCTAATACACCGGGATTCTTCGGTCAATGCGACGAGCTAATTAGCGCGGTCTAATGCAGAGTCGACAAGGCGATTTTGGATCCGCTATATTCTACCGTTTAATTCTAACGACCGGTACCCTGCTAATCTCCCGAAATTAATCACCGCTGATGTAAGCCAGAAACGCTTACGATCCGCGTGCGACGTAATTTCCGTCGGCGGCGTTCCACATTCTCCTCGTTTGTATCCACCACTGGGATTTTCAATAGATATGGCGCCGGCACACTCGAGAACATTTCAGAATCGTTCTCGAGACCGCCTTGTTATCTTATAAATGGCGTTCCCGTCACAGCCACGCGGGTTTGCTTTAAGAACTCCTCGTGCTGCGAAATGAGATGCGTGCTTTCTTTTGTCCGATAATATTGTGCGATAATTATTTTATTTCGCGTGATGTTAATCTCACAATCGTAATGCCAAAAACTTAGTCACATATTTTCTTTTTTATTTACTCTTTCAATTTATCATATAAATACAAATTAAGAGACTGAGAGGATTAATTTCGATAGTCTCTTCAAAAACAACGTGAATTAATGAAACATTATTAAATAACAGTTATATTGTTGTTTTTGTAAAATAGCAATTACAAACGTAAAACTAGATATTATTTCTCTCACCGACAGTAAAAAAAAAATATGTATATATATATATATATCTCGTACAGTACAAATAAAAAACAATAAACACAGAAACGTAACATTTTTCTATTCCCGTAACTCGCAAAGAAAGGAGTTTTTTCCCACAGCAACGTGGCTTGGAGTATTGAGGGAAACAATGAGACCGCATTCACGGAAAACGATATATTCGTACGTGACTGTTGTGAAAAGAAACGTGTTTTCTCTCAGACGTAATAACGCAATTACCAGCGGATCCTAGATTAAACGGAGAAGAGTTATACGGAAAAGAGAGAAGGAGCCCCGGCGTTCGTCCGGCCGGCCGGTCGGTCGGTCGACGCGCCGGCGCTTATACGCGAGTCGACGGAAACGGGATGAAGCGGATGGAATTCGAGAAGCGGAATCCGGGATAATTCTCACTTAATCCTCGGACATAGCCCTTGTGACGAGCCATTCGTTACGTGTTCTCCTCCCCCGCGGCGGAAACAAGTATTTTCGTCGTGGTATCGTTGGCCACGCGCGCGAGTAATTCCATCTCCGATATTGCTTTCATCTTTAATACACTCGAAATCCATCTACTCACCTCGAGACACATTATATTCCGATCGATGAGCATTGGAATCGAATCGCGATCGTCGATCGCAGTTTGTCAGTAGAACTAAATCATCAAACCATCTTCGCTTCTCTTTTCCTCTCTTTCTTTCTTCTATTTTTCTGAAGCCTAACTTTCCCACGACGGAATATAGTACTTTATTTTAGTATTTATGTACTGCTTAATGACACTATTTTGGTGTAATTTCGTGTAATTTCACGAAATAGAGAATCAATAATGTTCTTTTTTCTTTCTTTTTTGCTCAAATGTCTCTGTCGACTGTAATAATATCTCGATTTATTTGTAGCGTATATAATATTAGATATACTAACAGAGCTAACAATTTTATATATAAATATATATAAATATATAAATATATTTTACATATATTTTAAATATATAAATATATTACAAAATATATTCAATTTTTACTTTTTTTTATGCGCGTTTCTTTTTTTGTCAAATTTTACGAAAAAGTTTTTGAACAAGCGCAAAACAGGTTTTTTAATAAATCGTGTGTCTATTGAATTTATATATATTTTATATATTTTTTTACAAAAAAGGCCAGCCTCTAAATTACGTTATTAAACATGCAATTATCTTTTACAGATGCTGCGCAAGGATACGGGCAAATGAAAAAATGTTTGATCATTAAGAACTCCACGTTTGACTCCATAAAAGAAGTCTCGGGTGAATAAACCAGGAAGTGCCAATATCTGACAAATAAAAGTTACGTCGGTGTATATAGACAAGCGACGCTATACAGAAACGGATGGGCTAGCGTTTGTCGGACGGTAAAATTGAAGCAAACTTTGACGGCGCCACGAACGAGCGTTTCTCTCTGAAAGAATGAGGCTGTCGTGTGAAAACCTATTCGATCGAGGAGAATTAATTTTCTTTTCCGGTCATCGGGTCGCGGCAAAATGACCGAGCTGGCGAGATTAATAGCGTCTTCATGAGAGCGCGAATCTCCCGTTAGTCGCTCGATCAGCGAACAACAAGCGATCCCTCCTCGATCCATGAACGGGTGCGAAAGATACGCCGAAGTAAAACGACTAGTCGCATCGGACAAAGTTCTCTTCGAATCAACTCGGAAGACGAAAACAAAAAGAAACAGATAATACTATCTTATATAATTTTGAACTCTTTTTTTTTTTGTAACAACAGTTCTTCAACATTCTCTTTAAAATATCACAAATACGATGGGAGTTTCTCCAGCAACGTGAAATTCTAATGTGCAAGAAGAAATTGACGGTGTTGGAACGTAAGCCAAATCGAAGTGACGAAGGGTCGCGAATACCATCTGGCAAACAGCAAAATTCGAAGGGTGTAGCATCGTTTATTCTGTCGACTGCAATCTTCTCTATTTTGCTGGCGGCTCTCTCCCGGTCATTCTTCGTTCTGAAATTCTCATTTCAGCGTCGCCGCCTCGCCATTCGGTGTCCTCCCACGTCGCGAGCATAAAAGTATAACGACTTGGGGGCGCGTTACGTTCGCGACTCAGGAGGCGAGACCCGCGATAGCGCGGAATCGTCCGGTATAATCTCATAAAACCCGTGGGAGAGTTCACACACACACATAGAAAGTGTAACGAGTAGACGCTCCAAATTGCACTTTTCCGATAGTTAAAGAAAGTACAGCGAGAATATCATCACCCCGAAACAGATAAAACGTTTGCAAAGTACGAAACGTTCGCAATTTACAAAGTAAACTTGAGTAACACGATAGTAAATTGAGATTAAACAACTATATTGTTATAAAATCGTGATAATGATAAGTTACATTCTTTTATACAACTATTCTGTCTTTATATTTTCAAAGTACACGCAACGTGATAGTGATAAAACGCAGTGCGGTGAACCGTAAAGCTCTTACCGGTTCGACGCGAATTCCGAAGAGAAACGCTGTTCGG
>QVOB01013187.1:0-11922 GCA_014839585.1 Pseudomyrmex concolor
AAAAATAGAAAAAATGCGCATAAATATGAATACACATTTAAGATAAGATAAGAAGCTATTATTTAGTCAATTTTTTTTCTCTCTCTCTTGAGTCTTATCAATAGTTTATTCTATTTATATTGACTCGGTTTGGCTCCGTTCCGCTGAATGCTTTGCAAATTATGTAATTATAATTGTGTAATTACATACATATATTTTATATATTTACATATATTTATGTGTGTGTGTGTGTGTGTGTGTGTGTGTATAATTACATGTGGCGCAAGATGAGGACGCGAACGTCGAAAAGTCGACGGATAGAGCGGTTAGAGCCACTGACTCTCGTCGCACGAACTATAAAGCTTTCTAAATTGGTGCGGCCCACGAAAATAGACTTCCGGTTCCCGTGTCGAGACGCGTTGCTCACTCTTGCTCACCGAGACGCGCCGCGCCGCGACACGCTGCGTCTGCTATCTAGTATGCTGACTCCTCTCTCTGTTCCGTCTGTCTCTTGACGAGCGATAAATACGCGCACGTATTACGACAGAGACCGCGAGAACGCTCGTATACACATCGCCTCCGCGCGCGCGAAAATAATTTCCAACATATTATGTCGCAAAACCGGCGTCGTTTAAAAAAAAAAAAAAAAAAAAAAAAGAAAATTTACGACGAACGAGGCTTATCGCTTGTATTCTCACTCGCGAATAGATAACGATTTAACCTGCGCGAAATGACGTGGAAGCAATAAGTCTTATATGTAAAGTCCGGCTACATTGAAATTAATGTACATTACGACAATAACGCCGCGCGTATCGGCGGAAAAACGCCTCGTAAACACGTAAATTTGCACGCTTCGCGCGCAAATATCCCACACGATATCCTTTACCTGGTGTTTTTTTTTTTAAGGACGATTCTTCACTTATATATTTATAAGCTTTAACGCGCGAAAGAGAGAGATGTATGTGTGTGATTAACGGTCCCGATATATACAGCGACAACGAACAGCGATAACAGGAGTCACGTGACGCGATCTATCTACATATCGGTATCTTATACGAGAAATTATCGGGAAGAAACAGCGCCGGCAAGTAGGTTATATAGTTTTTTAACATCGGAGAAAGAGAGTAGTCGAAGAGAGAGAAAGAGAGAGATAAGAGGCATGTGCACCGCTTTTCCGTTTGCGGTCTTCTTCTTCGCATCAGCCGCATCATCGGTGCTTTCTGCTGCCCACGTGTGGCGTGTGAGATCTTGGTGTCTCTCAAACACTTAAAGCCGAGATAAATCTAAAGTGGACGGCCCACGCGCGTACATACGTACACACGAGGCCCGCAAAAGACGGCAAAACCTGTTGCTTTCTCTCTTTTTCTTTCTCTTTCTCTCTCTCTAGCTCTATTGAAATGTTAGTCATAAAAGGCAAATCGCGTCGATAAAGTACCGTAATGACTCCCGTAATTTCAGAAGACTGGGGGCTGATTGCGAGTCGAGCTGCGATCGGAGTGTTTTGATTTGAGTAAATATGCGGCATCGATCAGAAGTAATCCTCTCTCCAGAAAAGAGAGACGATTTGTATTAATTACCAACGCACTAATAAGAAAAATCTATGATACAAGATAAAAAAAAAAAAAAAACAAAAAACTTAAGACTTGATCCAATTACAGAAATGAGTTTTTGTTTCAGTAATAAAAATTTTGAGTGAGGGTCAAACATTTTTCGCGTATCGATCAAAAAAGTTTTACGTTATCGCGTACATTGTCGTTGTCGAGAGAAAAAAAGGAAAAGATAATGGAAATTGAATTCTCCGACGGGCTTTTATCTTAAAAATTTCGAGCCGTTATAATGGAGAGCGAGAGAAGGAAGGCGCACGATGGGCTGAAAGAAAGGGCAGAGAAGGTCGAGACGGAGGACGAACAAGGTTCGTTTGCCTGTGTGTTACCTATATGATAATTCCCTTCGGCGGCGTGCCGAGAATTTGACGACGGCGGTACGCCATAAAAATACGCTAGAAGAGAAAAGAAGACCGGACGAGCATATTGGCGAGCATGTTTTTTTTTGTTTGATTTTTTCTTTTTTTTTCGTATCCGAGCTGATTACCTTCTAAGCGATTTTTTATTTACACACACAAAAAAGGCTGAAATGTAGTCGCGTAATTGAAAAGATGCAGAATCTCTTACTATCAAATTTCAGCCTGTTTATTTGTTCTTTGACCAAGAATTTGAAAGTAACTTGAAGAACTTAAATTGAAACTTACATTTGTGTATGTTTACTTGGCGAAATTAAAACCGCAAACGAGTATCAATTGCCGTAAATTGTCAACTCATGAATTTCGCGAGTAATTTAAGATAGAAGTTTTGGTGATTGTTTATGCACGACAGAGAGCGACCAAATTCAATTTCGTCGGTTTTGCAGTGCGGAACAACTTACGCGGTGTGTTATTCCGCGCGCGCTTGTTCATTCAAGGAAGGGCTGAAAAGCAACGTCTCTCGGTTATTGGTGTCTCGCCGCGGTGAGATATTGTGCGGCTCGTCGAGCGAGCATATTGCTCTCTTGGCGTGGGTTTCGGAATACACGGGCGAGCATATTCGACCGGTCATTGTCCACCTAACGATAACGTGCCAGCCTTTCGTGGCCGGCGCGAGATCTCGCAATCTCTGTACACCTCATCGTCTGTTACACCTTGTTTTAAATTCGAACGACATCATCTGTTTTAACAACGGAATTTAGATTTTCGAAATAAAGACGAGTCGCTTTTAAGCATCTTCTCCGGCAAAGTATTTCACACGTTGCGCGCCTTAGCAAAGTGATCGCGATCTTTACTGCTGGCGATGAAAAATCGCCAAGATATTCCGCGGAACACCCGGTGGATCGGTCTGCCACGACCGGCCTACTACGTCGGCCTACGTTCTTGCGCGAGTATCTGGTTATCTCTACCTACTTGGTATACCGATTCTCGGTGGTATTCACAACGACCATGATGCGTGTCTCAGACTCGATTTGCCGAGCAGAGAGAGAGAAAGAGGCTTCATCGGCTTTCTCCGCGCGTTCAGGTATATTCGGTTGTCCCGACTTCCGGCCGTGGTAAAAGTGTGCGGCTAGGTGGAGTTTAATACCCACGCGACCCAGGTCACTGACAATCGATGGCCGAGAGAGAAAACGAAGAAAAAGAAATAAACCTACTGAAACTTTAAGTCGCGCGCTACCACGCCGAAAAAAAAATCTGTTTCTCTCGATAGATCGTGAGCGAACTCGTGTTTTCGGGCACGATTCGGCGCGACGCTAAATCAAGTGAGCGCATGAATGAATGAATGAATGAACGAGAGAAATAGCAGAGTAAAATGGTGGGAGTTGCCAGCTTGTACTGGATGCCAGTTGTCTTATATAACTTTTTTCACAAGACATATAGCTGTTACAACAGTTTATACAGAAGAGAGTGTACAAGATTTATATCATCGAACAGCTCGCATAAAATATTTCGACGTTTTATCCGATAATATCGAGAGTGTTGAATTAACATTTCAACAAACTTTTGCAAGTTTCACGTATCCGCGAAATTAACGTTTTTCAGTTTGTTGACTTGGGCGTGGTAACTAGCATAGAATACAATCACAAGCCTGTGGAGTCGGCCAGAAAAGGTCAAGAAGTCTGCATCAAAATCGAGCCTGTGCCGGGAGAAGCACCCAAGATGTTCGGTCGACATTTTGAAGCGAAGGACTTCCTCGTTAGCAGGGTAAGAGAATTATCTATATATTTTTTTCTAACCTTCTCTCGAATATCGTTTTACAATAATTGCGATTTTTTCATCACTGTAATTTTTATTCGGTAATTAGTGATTATTCGCTACTATTGCGCTATTTTTTACTGCGCGAAGCTGAGAAATGCGTTTTCGCCTTGTCGCAAATTCGACTTAGTATGCGAGACCTAGATCGAAAAAGGAAGATGAACATCCGGCGGCGATCGCCCGTCCGCCGCCGGCTTCCGGCCTTCGTAGAAGCTCTCTACCTTCTTTTCCCCACCGTCCGCTTCGTCTCCCTACCCGTTTTCAACTCTTCCTTTTTTGTCTTCCTCCTTCAGACCAGGATATCGACTACAAATCAACGACGGGAGGAGCTCGGTTCTCTACCTCGCTCGCTCGGAAACTTCATCCTAATTCTTGCACGAGTTGTTTCGCTCATTCGAATATCATTTACCGTCGATTTTTTATTGCATGAGCCGATGCTGATAATTTTTTTTCTATCGAATCAACTCTCATCTTGAAATAACAGATTTCATTGTTAGAAACGGTTGTAAATTACTTGAATCGTCTCTGCGAAATATTTTTTTCTTATTTGTTTGTGTGTTGATATCATTAATAGAGTAACGAATTGTTTAAACATCACAAAAATGTAGAAAACAAATTATATTTCCGTGTGGATTTTATTTCACGAAAATGCAACTTATGAATGAGACTATCTCTAGGAAAGACACGTCAGGATATGTACGAGAAAAATTAATGCAGGATTAAAGAGCGAGAATGAATGAATGAATTTATTGTCAGCAATCGTATTTTCGAGAAAATGTGCGTAAAGATGGTGTGATGCGTTCGTTTTATGGCGGATGTTTCGTAGACTTCTTCCCCGGTGAGAAACGGTGTCTTTTCTCTGCCACACACACACACAACCGACGTCTCTCTCATCTTCATTCTTTCCCTCTCTTCCTCCTCGTTTTTCCTGTCTTTCCTTTCCCTTCGTCTCTTTCCCTTCTTCTTCCTTTCCGCGGGTTTGTGTCTATCGTCGTCGTGCTTCAAGCGTCTTCCCTCCGCTTTGGTAGGCAAGCGGAAGTCGTCGTTACCGTTTGCTTCACGGAATCAGTTCCGGAAGTATCTTGTTCCCACGATGGATTCTCCCGAAGCCGCGGTTTCGCCAACATCACGTCAACTCGTATGTGAGCGCAAGTACTTGAAGCGAATACTCACCTTGTCGAATAAAAAAACCGAAAATGTCCTCGAAGGAATTTTCACGGAAGCAAAATAAGAAATTGCAAATAAATGTTTGACAAAAAAGAGATACATTAAACTTACACAAGACACGTTATTTTCTTCCTCGATTTCAAGCAGTTATTTTTCGCCGTGGTTTTCTCGTCTTTCTTTGAAGATGCGTTTATTTATCCGAGAGAAAGAGAGCGCGAGAATAGTTTCTAATCTCGACGTGTTGAAACGAAGAAAAGTAGATTGCGGCATATCGCGCGAAAAGTTTTAACAACCGTTTTAATTACCGAGAAAAGCCTGCGTTGCCGAAGATATTTGTAAACTTCGTCGTTTCCTCGACGTTTTTCAACATCTTTGATTTTTCGAACATTTTATTCTGGCTTTTTAAGTTAACGAGCGTGAAAAACTTGAAGTTTCAAATTAGTTATGCCTTGCGCCGATGGCGACACTTTTTTTTTATGATTACCACGAATTGTGCGAGTGTGTTGTATATTCGCCGTTCCGCGTACTTTACAAACGATACGATCGTGGGAGGATAGAAGGGAAAACACGGCGGCATGAATAACGGAGGGAGAGAGAGAGAGAGAGTTAGGAGAAGTGACGCGTGATAGCGGGGAAGGGGGACAGACGAGCGAGAAGGGGCGTGGCGGGAGGCTGGCGTCCTCAATAGCCGCGTAAAACCACCATTGTGACCGATCCATGAATGAAACGGGACTTCCGGTCGGGAGTGGGGGCGGAAACAGTTGTGAAGCGTTACATTTCCGAATGGACCGTACGTGCTTACGCTTACGCTCACACTCACGCTCACGTCCTCTCTATTTGCGAAAAGCGCTGCGTGAAAATTTGTCACGGACATGCCGGCTCACGTATAAAACGCATCAGGTTCTCGAAAACAGCCGTCGTCGCAGCGGCAGCTGCTGCCGCTTTCATTATGTAGCCTCGTTGTTAACGTCGTTAGTTTATTGAAATTTGGCCTCTCCATCACACACCGTCCGGCAACGCGCACATGAATGAACGACGCTTACGTTTCCGTTACAATAAATTGCGTCACTTCAATATGTAACCTTTTTTTTTCTCAAAAGCCTTGTAGAGAGCAGCTTCCGTTTCTCTCGATTATTTAATACTTCCGACTAATACATTAGCCACGATATTCTTTTCTTGGATTGTTACAGATCAGCAGACAAAGCATAGACGCGTGCAAAGATTATTTCAGGGACGACTTGGTGAAGACCGACTGGCAGCTTATGGTAGAATTGAAGAAACTCTTCCAGATACTCTAGGATACGTTTATTATCGCGGCAGCGACATTGTCCAAGAGCCTCTTATTGTTTTTTCTGCTCAGCGCGAGCGGATCACACACACGCCGTTTAAATACGCCATCGACGCCAACATGCTCTATATCGAATCGCGAATTGATATCTTTTGAGACCTTTCCTGTATTCACGGTAAAACAAAACAAAAACCAAAAAAATCTCTTGTGTTCACTAAACTGAACGTGCTGCAGAAAAAAAAGTATCAGTAGACAATGCCGGACTTGCTCACGTCTTTGAAAGCGCGCGCGCAATTGACGAGGGAAACGTTTCGGTTTCGCTACAGCGAATCTTTGAGATTTTACCAAGCACCGGTTCTCCCAAATCTCGTTTACGAAGTAGAAAAATAAAACGCGAGTGAATCGCATCTAAGAAGAGTTTCTTGGAAGTGCGCGATCGCGAAAAGAAGAGTCACCACGGATAGAACGCCCGTGGAACGTGGCTCGTTGTAGATACGCGGAACAGAAGGAAGAAAGATGATATGAAGAAGATAAAAACTAGACGAAAAAGAAAAAGAGAGGAGAGATAGAGAAGACGTACTGAAGGAAAAATGAAAAATTGTGTGTTTTGTATATGTAATCACTTTATATAAGATGAGCAAATTATATTGCGATGGGAAAATAAAATCTATCCGTTTTCGCAACAAATAGGAAAAGAATGCCGCTTGTATGATGTTTTTTTTTCCCGAGAACGCTGTGCGTGTGTTTCTCATTCTTTCTTCCAGGTTCCAATTATCACGTCCAATCAAATTATCTTCGATCGCATCTGTCTTACTGACGCATGTTATTTTCTCTCTGTGTGTGTGTGTGCGCGCGCGCGCGCGCGCGTGCGTGTGAATTTCGTTCGAAATTATAAATAAGTATTTTTTGTTTTTAGATCTGTCGAAAGTACGTACGAAAGAGTATATTCGATTCTTTTGTGCCGTCGATAATAAATTTCTCTTTATGTCTTGATTGTCTGTTGAGGGAAAGCGCAAATATTGCGCGATGAATGAAAAACCGTTCTCCGGAAACAATTCCTCGTAATTCTACGGATCCCTTATTCCGATTATCACCTTTTTTACCGCGTTAATATATGCCCCGAGCGTGGGAACGTGGTGTGGTTTTAATTGGCTGAGAGTGGTAATAAACGACGAAAAGAAACTTGAGAAATAGATTGACGACAAGATGACGTTACGCAGAGTCGTATACTTCGCATATACATATCGTTTTCCAGTTCCCGAGAATTCAGTTGTCTCGCCCTTTTTCAGAAGCGAATAATAATAAGACGCGCGTGGAGGCGCGCGTGGAATCGAAAGTTGCTGCCCTCTTGATGTTGTCGAAGATATTTTTCAAGTTTCCGCGCGTAGTAAACTACTCATTCGGCTTGTAACAATATGATTCTGCCTCGCTTGTGAGAAATTGCGCCGAATTTGATTGGAAAACTTGTTTATTTTTCCGAAAGTAAATCGACTCGCTCAAGTTCAATAGGAATAAAATTACTTTGTTATTAATTGCTGTGTTTTGCTTTTGCGCTGTTCGAATCCGTCACTAGTCGGAGTCAGAAAATATGCCGTGTCCTTGCTGGGAGCAACCGAGAGCGCGAGTCCGTCAGGTCGCGCTCAATAAACGCACGTCATTTCGAGTCATTCATGCATCTGCAGGTTGTCTTCGTGTCTCTCTCTCACTGTGCGTATTGCGCGCACATACACACGTACGCCATTGAGGTGTGAGTGTAACCGCATTGCGCTTACGCATTAGTCGCGACTTCGCGGAGTTCGATTTTTGCGAGATCGAACATTCTTACAGACAATAACGCAAATCGCCTCCCATTCTCCATTTCGATAATTGTGATTAAAATAATTTTCGAAAACATGAGATTTATCATCGCTTTGATACATCGCGAAATATAAAATGTGCAAATGCGAAACGCAAGGCGAGGGGAAAAGAGACGATCGAAGAGAATGTAATTGTGAAAATAAGAGTAACATTTCGCCACTGCTATTCCGAGTATACCAACTTCTTTATATAGTGCCCGAATGACTTATCTAATTAGAGACAATTAACCTCCATAATTACTGAAAGCGATGTGGCACAGAAGAATAACAAGGAAAAAGTATAGAAGTCCGGAAAGAACATTTCTTATACTTCTGTAATGTTTGTTGATGTTTTAATGATTAAAGTCTTAGTATAATAATATTTTTATATTTTAAAGATCTGGATGATAAATGTTCAATTAAAATCCGCAAATTGAACGATCAGTAACTCGGCAAACTCTCAAAAGCCTTTTCGTCAGCAGCAGACTGTTCGACGATCTACTAAATTTATTTGAAATTCCGAGAAATGTAAACGAGAGAATAAAATGTACAGGAAGAGCCCCCGTAGCGTCTTGTCCGGAAAAGAATTTTACGGATAAACAGGCGTGAATTGTGTGTGCGACCCGGTGCGACGAGTCGTTTCATTCACGAAAAAAGTTTTACCTACGGTCTCCTGTGTGTTTCGCATGAAGTAAAATTTCCGACGTGGCTGTCACTGTTTGTCGACATCAATGAGGACGTGCTGTTACGCCGCTATAAAAAAAAAAAAGAGAGAGAGAGAGAGAAGAAAGAAAGAAAAAGAGCAAAGGACGACGTATTCGCGGTTAGTAGAAAGATGAATAAATAGATAGAATAGGTAGAAGATAGATAGATAAATATAGATAAATGGCGTACGCTATTGTGTGTTTGTGTCTGAGCGTGTGCGCTCGTTCGAGCATGTGACAGAGAAGAAGGACAACGACAGAGAGAGGGGAAAAAGAGAGAGAGAAAGAAAAAGAGTGAGAGAACTCTAATACGAGAGGGGCTGAATAGGAGGGGAAGCGTTTCCACACCGGATATCCTCTCGAGGGAAGCGGTGCACGCGATTCGCATCGCCGCCACGCCCGTACGGCGTGTAGATATAAGCGTCGTCGCTTGGTATTACTAACAGTAAATGGCTGCGCCGATTGCCTCAGAATTGTTCAGTCAGCAAAGATATTTCTTACGTTGGCTGTACAACGCGAAAACGATACAACAAGAGATAGGCACATCTCGACGCGCGAGTACACACACTTCTCTTTTCAGCGTATTTGTATTAACATTTTTATATACGTCCAATAATGTAATTCTGAAGACTCCAATGCGCGAAGTCTTCTTCGTGATGAAACGCGAACATTATTCTTCATATTACACGTGAATCACGAATCAACTGATGAATAATCACGGCACCAAGGAAGCATCTTTCGCGCGGCTTCTCGGAATGAGACACACGTGTGTCATACATATGTCATGTTTTGCTCTTTCCTTCCCCCCTTCACAAACGCTGTTGTTTCGTCGACGATTCGACGCAAAGCAAATCGAAACGAATTATCGAAACGAATTTCATTGAAAGAAAAAAAAGTCTGTACAAAACTAATCGCGACATCAAAAAAAAATCTTTCGGTTGCGATATAAATATTTTACAGAATAAAAATTAGCTATGTTAAATAATTGAAACGCTTTTTTTCATTTCATCATATTTTTATTTGTCTCTTCACATTTTCGGTCTTACACGCGGTACTTCAAAGCCTGCGATAAAAACTTGTCTCTGACGAAGCGCTGAACCACACCTGAATGTGGGACACGTAAAAGAGTTTTATTAAAATGATAAGTTTGTAAGAGGTGTATTTTGGCGCGTCATTACATCGCGGCTGCTCCTTTTTGATGTTATAAAACGAGAAAAGAAATGAAGAAAAATCAATAATATCATTCTTTACGCTTTCTCGCGTCGTCTGCATTAGAAGAGGCGGGCTAGAGGACGAGCAACGAAGCTCTTGTACGAACATATATTTAATACATACGGCATCTCTCCGTCCACGACATACCCGCGAGCAAATGGAGTGAACGAGTCTTGTGTGGCGGTGAGAAGACGGGGAGGGTAAGAGGAAGAGGAGGAGGAGGATGAAGAGGAGGAGGTCGAGGAAGCGGGAGTAAGAGACGGTTTGTAAAGAGTGCGCAACGAGGATGAAAGAGGATGTAGTCGGCGGACGTTTACGAAGAGAACCGAGTCGCTTCGACATGTGGGAGAGCTCGATACTGTGTACGTGTAACAGAATCGGTGTTACAACGACGTTTGATCATCTGAACGGATATTCTTCTACTACCAACTCTTAATACTATTGCTATTACTGCTATTACCGCTAATACTCCTACTTTGCTTTTTCTCAACACCACTCAGAAAAACTAGGAAAATATTCACTTATGCACGAGAAAAAATTAATTACACGCATAAAGCGGGAATAGTCAAACGATAAAAAAGAAAAATCTTACACCTTAAAAAAAAATAACAGTTTTAACGTGTACATACTAAAGTTAAAAGTACGATATCGTGAACTTTATATAGAATAAATGCATACATATAAAAAGATATACAATATATCTAAACATAAAATATATAATTTGAGAAATAAACTTTATATATATACACATATATATATAAGTTGCAATATGAATTTCGAGTTGCGCATGGCACCGCAATATCGCGCGCCGATCCTAGCCGTACAATGCGAGCATGAATGAAGTATCGTGTCTGGTTGCGAGTTCGGCACACGAGAGGGTGCGGGGTAAGAGGAAGGGGTGGCATATGCGTCACGGTGCCTTGGTGGCTGCTGTTGCGCGTGTGGTACCTCTGCATGTACTTCTTGCGCGCGCATGCGCGCTCTTGATCCGCGGAAGAAAATAAGCAAGAGAGAAACGCGGAGTCGCGGCGCGCAGGGGGAGGGCGCGAAAAAGAGGAGAGAGAGACAAAACACACACCGCTCGCGCTGTTTATACTATACGCGAAGAGAGGAGTCTGTCTACCAACGCTCTGCAATACGCTGAGCACACCAATCGGTAGTTTCAGAAAGCCAGAAGCACGATCGTTACCCGGTGAAAGAGAAAAAGAGAGAACACAGTGGCGAACCCGCTACGCGGGATTTGTGTGCGCTCTGGTAAGAAAATTTATCATGCACGATATACCCCGGCGGAGCCGCGAAAAGGCGTGAGACGACACAAAGTCGGCGCATGTTAACCGTCCGCGCGGTGAGATTTATATCGTTGCGCGAAAAAAAAAAAGAGCGAAAACGTTTCTCCCATGCGTTTTCTCGCGGCGACCGACGATTAGTGTGTTGAATTGACGTGTTGTTACGTTACGACGAAGTCGAGTGTGCAAAACAAAGTGAAAGAGTGCGACATTGAAAGAGTCGCGAGCCGCTGCTCCTTTCTTTGACGAAAATGCTAACTTTTTCCGGTGTGTCTGAATCGCGATGTATCGTCGACGTGCGATAGAAATTTGTAACGGAGGTTAGGAAGTGCGAACGGCACGAGAACCGAGATTACGCGAGATCGCGAAGTGTGTGGAGAAGAACGAATAACGGGAAACTCTGTGGACGACGAAAGAGGATCGACTGAACAATTCTGAAGGAGGAGGAACGACGGGATTATCCGAAGAATCAAGTGGAGAATGATCCGGATAGTGGCGTGAGCGCAAACCAGTGGCTCCAACGGCGCAGCAATACGCGCCTGTTTTGTGCGACTGGCATGGCTGCCGTCAAGTCGAGCTGAATTGTTTCTCTCTTGCTCACACCTGTAACTCTCAACGTTTCTGCCTTTCTCGCACAAGCGAGCGAGCGAACGAACGAACGAACGAACGAACGAAC
>QVOB01013190.1:0-24322 GCA_014839585.1 Pseudomyrmex concolor
TATATATATATATATATATATATATATATATATATATATATATATTGGAATGTGCAAATTATATAAATTAGAAAAAGATTGTATTAATTTCGAATACATGAAATAATACAATATTACTGACTTTGCAACAATAATTCTTCTTATTTGAACTCTATTATCGCGTAACACCATTATAACCCGAAAGATATCTTTGTAATTACACAATTATACTTCTATGAGTATATTATTATATCGTGACAAAATACTCAATCGCGTCTACTATTCCATTTTATAATAACATATAAAAATATAAGAGAGTGTACTTTCTTATATTATATCTCTAATATAAACTCACTCATAATAAACAAAGAAAGTATAATAATTTTATCAAGAACATTTACATACACAATTATCTCTAAATTGCTCGAAATTCAATCTGGTTCACCATTGAAGAATAAATAGTAATCTGTTGGAGAGCAAAATGGTACGCAAAATAAACTCTCGGGTAGCCGTCGATGTGTTCAAAACGCTCACAAAAAACGGATTTAACTCACATTCAACTCATTATTCTAATCTCTACAACAACAACGTTATGAATACAAACGCGTAATATCGTAGTATTTAAACAAGTCTACCGTTTTCAAAAATTCAACAACGATTATTATCAATTTACATTTATTTTACATTTACTTTAATACTGGTCGGTATACCACCTGAATTTTAAAAATAAGGATTGTTTGGCACATGTGCTAAATGGAAGACGAGAAGATAGCGTTCCTTATATTATAGTATAGCACTCGATAACAATGTGGTCGCGTGTAAATACTCAAAGATACAATGTACATTTGTTTCTTTTTTTGTTTTTTTGTTTTTTTTTTTTGTAAAATGGCAAATACGTTTGCGTGTCAAAAACTTCTACAGACTGAAAAACAGTCCTTGTTATGTGCGTTTTCAAAATATTTATGTAGTACATTCTCGTCATCCTAGAATGTTCAGGCGGTGAGGCGTTCTTTGTGAACGCGAATATCTCGACCAGAAAAGAGTAAAGTTTATTGTTTTTTAACGTAAAATTTAAATCGTAAAAGTAAGTATGCATTTTGCAACAAATTATTGGTCCGTTCACATCCCGAATGATCGAAGGCCGGATTAGGCTTTGCTATTCTGCGTGTGCATAATTACGCATTTGAATAAGCAAATCACATTTAGCTTCTATTTGGAGATCCTGCGTCTTTACTCGAATCTGGTCTCTGCGCAGCGAAGTAAACGACTAATTTTGTGTAACGTTTTAGGTGACGTTTGTCCGATCGCTCGCCGTGCTACAAATATCATTTTTTTCTACAAGGAGCGGAATCTCCAAAGTCGGAAAGAGTTATGGTGACCACGGGGCGAGCGTTCGTCAGTCGGTCACCGTCTGTATGTTATTTGCGACATGTGATGGCGTTTAGTATTCTTGTCGCGGTGCTAACCTCGCCGTTTTCCAATTTACGTAGATCGTCGGCGTGTTTCTTGCTCGGTTCTGGCATTATATCGTCCAGGATCTTCAACTCGCGTTGCGTGAATATCAGATCAAGAGATTTGCGTATGCCAATCATTACTACAAGCTGCAAAATTTCATACGAAAGTCGTGTTATCCGAAACATATTACTTCTTAAGCTGTTCAAAACAGAAAGTTTTTTTTTATAATTTTTTACAATTAAATAAGTCATAATATGTATATAAAAATAGTCAATTTAAATAGACTACCTATAAAAATAATAGAAAATCACTGTATAAAGAAATTTTTAAACCGATTACACTCACCATTAAAGGAAACAAAATAGAGGTAGAGCTAAAAGATTTTATGATCCACAGGCAGGCGAGGCAAGTAAGCTGGATCGCGGTAAACATGTGTACACGCTTTAGTGGCACCTAAAAACATGTATGTGCTTCAGAATTTGTATAAAAAAACAAATTTGGAAATGAAGAATATATAGATGAAATAATTATCTCAAACTAAGAAAAATAAGAGAAGAAAAAATATATGATAAGCAAATATATATTGTATATATATTCAAAACCTAAATACACTAAATACACTAGAAGTATTAAGTTTCAATTTTCAAGAAATATACTGAGACATAGCAAATATTTCATCGTTTACCTGACGAAGAAACATATAGTCCGGCTGATACTTAACGGGCATCAGCATGATTAAAATTCTGTCAAAGAACTGGAGACCTTTTAGCGACGCGACGCCCATGTACAAGAAGACACCAAACAACACTGGCATTGGTATATTTCTCAGCATCGGTGTTAAGAGCACCGAGCATCCGATCATCAAGAAGATTAATATATGAGTAACTCTCTGCTCGCGGACACCCAGAAATTGCGGCTTCTCTCCTGGTGCCGCACATTCGGACTCCAACTTCAACGAATTCACGTGGTTTATAGAGAGAACAGTTGCCGCGACGAACCACGGAAGTCCCATCACTGAGCATATCTCAATCAAAATAGCCAGCACGAAGAGATCAAGATGATACCCACATCCTTTCTAAAAAATAACGTCAATAAATTCATTAACATAATTTATTGTTGCACTCAATCGTATTATTGCGTATATGAGCGTCGGTTAATTATTATTATTTAAAACGGAAACTATATTAAGAATAAATTTGGTTATATATTTAAGTTGAATATTTATTTCAAAATAAATACGGCGGAATACGATTATACGTACATATATTATAAGAAGTGTCATAACTGCTCACCTTTAACTTGTTCTCTTTTCTATTAACAATGACAGCCGTAATTTGCTGATCCATGAAAATCAATATAGTGCCCAATAATGCCGGGAGACATGCCACAATAGCACTCCACCACGGATTATGCTGGAAAGGCCAGATTATCCATCCTCGTCCTTCTAACGTCGGTTTGAATTCCGTCGGTACTTCCAATTTCGGTGTTGAAATGCCCGCAAAGTGGTCTAGCATGCTCATAGAGAATATCGCGATTATTACCGCAAAATCACTCACTACTTGTCTCACCTATATCAAAAAATATCAAGAAAGACAGTTAAGCACAAAAACACGCATAATGTGATGATAATAAATATTTTATAATATTATTGACGATGCGTGTAAAAATAAAAACCACTTATATTAAGATAGGAGCATAAACGCATATTAGAGAAAAGTAGTATATTATAAATGTGACCAAAAAATTTATAATTTGTAGCTTTCTTAATCAGAAAAAACAAAAATCGAACTTATATAATTATTCTATATCAACTAAATTTATTATTTCTAAGTTCTTTTCAATTAGCCAAAATTAGCGCACATGTTTACCTTCGATGGAAAGAATAAAGCGTTCTTAAAATCCTTTAGTTCTATCGACAACAAAAACGTGCCCATAA
The DNA here is from genome assembly GCA_014839585.1 of Pseudomyrmex concolor. Taxonomy (NCBI): domain Eukaryota; kingdom Metazoa; phylum Arthropoda; class Insecta; order Hymenoptera; family Formicidae; genus Pseudomyrmex; species Pseudomyrmex concolor. Next base: position 3,371 of record QVOB01013190.1, read on the forward strand.
ATAGAATAATTGACATGAGAAACACATCGGGCACGTAATGTGGAGCATTGCAGTCGTCGCCCACCATCGTGCCATTGTAGTTCTGAAAGAAGTAATAACAAGCACGGCGTCAACGAGAAGGTGAATTATCAAGTAAGATTTTTCTGCGAATTTAGAAACGCCTAGTAATCTAGCAGTTCACACTTGTAATTTCTTAAGGAGATAGAAAGGAAACTCGTAATTTCTTAAGATAAAAAGGGAGCGGAAAGTGTGTGTTCGTTGCAATTGAACGTAACGAGATGATTTGTGTACTTGATGTTTGCACTTTCTTCACGATATCGGACCAAAAGATATCGGACAGCTTGATATTCAAGTGGAAGAGTCTGCAATTTTTGTAAGATGAGATACGAGGCTACACGAGTAGCATTTTAACTTGAAAGTCGCTTTGATAACTTCATTAATAGAATTGATTGATTAAAACGCATTCAAAGTCCCGATCTCAAGACGTGCAATGCAACGGAACTGTTTATTGACTTAACTATAACAACATCTAAATTGCTACTTATTTGGCTATTCGAAGTTTATGTTTACTACCTCACAATTTGTTTTATCTAATGACGTCCAGTTCAGATTTTCATAACTAGATGGTTGACTGATATTCGGTGGTTTACACCAGCAATCGTAGCTCAATGTTTCGCTTGAATACATGTTTAAAGGATATTTCTTGCCGATGGACAATACATTTTCGATTGCCTATAATTTGTAAATATTTTTTTAATAGTATTAACCGTCTCAATAAAAACATACGCACAACAAGTCATAAGTTGTTTTTTGTCATTTTTTATAACAAGAGAGAAAAACATTATTTTAACAAAGTTTGTGCATTATCTAAGATCATATACAAACATTAAATATATTTCTTAAGATGGCTATTTAAAGTAATATTCAACTACAATAGTTGATTTTACTTACCTTGTAGATAAAGATAAAAGCAATAAGAGTGGCAAAGTTCTCTTCTGTAAATCGAGTAATGTAACAGACGCAAGCGCTCGCGTCGAGAGCCACAAGAATTATCAGAATAAAAGTGGTCCATGTGCCAATCCAGAAACGAAAAGACATGTAATTCCAATCGATTTTTCTGCGACAAAAAGGATAATCTGATCAGATTATTTCGAAATATTCTACGTAAATAAAAGAAATGTATTAATGAAATTTAAAATTTCTACTTGATATAGTCGCCGAAATTATTTTCATCTTTATTAAATTTTTAATATCTATTCTATCAATTATTGAAGCTAATCGGCGTACGTGAAATATTAATTTATATTAAATATAATTAATTTATTATAAATTTTGTTGAGACTCACTTGCAAAATTCGTAGACAATTGTCTCGAAAACCAAAACAGGACCGGTAGAACCAAGTATGGTCAATGGCTGGCCGGAAAAGAAACCGTATCCTATACCGCAGACGAAACCAGAAACAAGCGATTCCATAGCGGCCATGTTCTTTCCGGTGGCCTCGCTGAGGAGGCCACCGAAGGTGATGATAGGTGACAAGCAAGCAAAGTACAAGAAAATGAAAGATGCCACGCATTGAAGAGCCAGAGCATCTTTAAAATCGGAAAAATAAAACGGAGCTTTCCTCTTAATATCGTTGATCAGTCCGCCGAACAGTCTTCCGGTTCTCGCAAGACCAGATTCCTCTCTTAGCTTTTGTTCGTCAGCTTCCTCGTCAAAATCCTCCTTAGGCTTTTCTTCTTTTGGTCTCTTTCTAACTTCCTGCGAATATTTCAATAAGTCGCGATCGTTTTGTTATTTTTTACATATTACAACTAAAAAAAAATAATTTAATTTAAATGCTCTCAAATCTCGATACTTAAAAAATGTATAAAATAATGAAATAAAACAATCTTTCAATGCTTATTGTATTTTCTCTCAATGACAGAAAAAATTATCTTGGTGCATTTGTACATCGAAATCTCAGCTTAAAATAACGCTCTTTCCTAGTTTCTTAAGCTTAAGATAGCATTTTTACCTGGGACGGTATAGCGGCCGGTGGTTCTATTCTGATTGCTGGATCCCATTCGCCGGGTGGTAATACTGTTACGGCGTCCAAGAACTCGTCGATGCCGGCTAAAAGATGATTTCTGTTTTTCGCCTTGTAAGCCACATCGTGGAAGACCTCGTCAGACATTAACGTCGCCATAGCTCGACCGATCTCGTGGAAACCCGAAATACCACCCTGACAAAAACCAGTGCATCATAGTGATAAAAAAAAGTCTTTGATCTACTTATATTGAAATAAATGATTGACTTATAAATATTTGATACATTAAGTTGATTTTTTGCGTACAAATAATTGCATTGCTATTCTAAGTTTTGCTGTGAATAAAATAGTTTATTCCGTAATAAATATTATATTATACTTGACAAGTTACAAAAAATTATCACATAAATTGATCTTACACATCAGCAATATGCAATTAAAATGTTTAATTTTTGTTCAACATTGACTATTGGCTCTTTGATTTATTATTGCTTATTGATTAAAATGTTTAATTTTAAATGTCGTAATAAGTTCACGATCGTGTTTAATTGATTAATGTGCATACAAAGAGAGCCTTGCAAGTTAGTTCTGAGATAGTTTAGATTAATTATGGTTTGTTTCTTTTTTTTTTAGATCTTTCCCAAGGTTTTTTTAGACTTTCCAAGGATCTTCTAGCATGGAAAATGATATCGCAAGCGTTCTCACCATAGGTCCAAGTAGAACGAAGATGAATCTCGTCGGAACAGGAACTTCTGTCAGATCACCCATTATCCCGGCTTGACTCAATCGGATGAATGCGGACACGGTCTTGTCAAGAAAATCTACTTCACCTACGAGTATATTACTTGCTTCGGCGCCAGGTGGTATCTTCCTCATAAAGTGTGTATTACCCTAATGAAAAACTAAAGATGAAGTTGCGAGTTGTATCGTTTCTTAGTATTTAACGATTAAACAGGAAAAACTCAATCTATTTCTTTGTTAAAAAGTTGTTAACAAAGTTAAAACGATAATTATCTGATATTATTTTTGTATATCGGAAAGTATATCGAACATTGATCGATAGTTACAATATATAACAGCGATACATATTTATTAGAGATGTTGCAAAAGTTTTCAGCGTTTTTTTACTAAACATCTTTATTGTTATTAAAAATACACAATATCTCGCTTTGGTTTATCATAGCGTAGCTATACAACTATCACGATCAGATTACATAATCTAATTAGATTATAATAATATTACAAACCTTGTGATTAATATCTCCATTTTCTAAGGCGGATGAGCTGTGGTTTCTGCTGATAGACACGCTGCTGGGACTCCGGTCTATACCGGTGCTTGGTTCTTGACCTGAAAGAGATCTAGCTTACTGCCTTCTACTGCATTTTTACGCGCGACTTTTGTGTCGCACTTTTTGTCGGTAGCGCGCAATAAAGAAAATGAAGCATTCAACCGCCCGTACGTCACTAATCCTTAAGATAAGAGCATCAAATTGCAATTTCGTATAGCTGAAATTTTCACGTCTATGTCGTTGTCACGTACTTACTTTTGCGATTAGACCAGCATGTTCCGCTTAATTTCTTATAAAGCCAGAAACCAATGAACATATCTTTATCTCGTCGTAAAATCGTTACACATTATTCGTGAAATATTCTATATTGTTTTGAAATCGGGTAAGATATGGTTGCAGAATGAAAAGAAATTAGATAATGCGAAAAAAAATATGAGAAAAATTGATTTATTTTTCTATATTTACAAACACGAATTTGCTCGTTCAAATTTCGTTCAAGACAAATTTTGCAGACTCAATGTGGACTTTAAAAACGCGACAGATTTCTACACTGTCAAATTAAAACGAAAATGATTGAAGTTGGAAATATATCGTTTACAACGGTTATTGCAACGACACTAATTTGCAAATGAAAGCTTCTTACTAAACAAGCAACGTTCTTTTCACAAAAGTTCTTTCTTTAGTAAGAAGCTTGGCCCTGAAGTAAATCATGAAATAAAAATCTTAACATTACAATTGAGCACAATTAATTTCATTGTGCTCAAGATAGTTACTTTCATATTACAACTTTGTAATTTTTTTCTGTTAAAACATATATAATAGGTAAAATCTCTGAACAGTAACAGGAATAGTGACGTCTGGTGCAGTTTAGAATCAATCATTGCAATTTGTAGCGTGATAAAGACTCTTTAGCAATTTGCGCGAGCGAAATAGAGTTGTGTCTCTTGCATTCTAATCCGTTTCTCAACAGTTTCTCGTTTCTCGCGTATGTCAACATAGCGCGGCTAATTGCTACTACTGCTAGATTAATCTACGTGTTACTTGTGTAAAATGTGATATTTCTACTGCGAATTAATGAAAGAAAAAGAGAAATTCGCAAATGTGTAAAAGCGTGTGAGTAGAAAAAGCGAGCACAGAAAAGCGGTTTACCGGGATTGCCAGGTATCGCAAGGAAGCGGCTGCCAACATTAAGTGCTGCTCCACTGCCTTGACTTGTTGCGCCGGCGATTGCCGGAGTGGAATTGGATTCCTCCACTAAAAATGAGCATGAAACACGAGGATTGTTTTTTATTTACAAAGGAAAGTATGGGAGGAATTCTACTAGACGATACGACGTTGTAATAAATATTTTGATTTCGGAGATTCTTGAAACATATATGTGTGTATATATATATATATATATATATATACATGTAATCTTAACATATAAGATTAACTGTAATTATATATTGATATTTTTATAATATGTGCTAAAGTAAGTTTTCAACAATAATTGATTATTAAATAAAAAGAATATGTGTTCCATAAAAAACATATCATTGTTAACAATTATATCATTGTTAACAATTTTAATTTTGACATTTACTCTTAGGAAAAATTTTTGCAAGAAATTACAGTATTTTAGTAACGGAATGTTTTTTATATACGCATACCGATTGTAATTTTACCCCGTGAAGAGAAAATTATACATGCAACTGTTTCTATTTTTAAATAAAGTGCGCGTCAGAGACATAAGTATTGACAGTAGATACGAAAATTTTCATGCGCGACTTAATTACATAATTTGCTATGTCATTAGAGCTCTAGTCTGCTCTCATTTTCCCTTATTCGTCAACAAGTTTTGCAATAAAGTTCAAATAATTTACAAACTGTATTTTTTGTTTAGGAAATATTTTAATAATTATCCAAAAAACTCTCAAAAACGTGATGCAACATAATTTCAGAAGTACACGCAAAAAGAATCGATTATTATAATCGATTATTATAATCGATTATTATAATCGAAGTTTAATATAACTTGTGTTACGTCTTAAAAACGTAAAATTGTATTTTAAAATATATAAAATTATTAAAAAAAAAAAAAAACACTTATAAGTTTAGTTTTTCGTGGATTGTGAAAGAACGATGGATTACATTATACAGGATGCTGAAAACACATGTTAGTTGATTGCACCATTTAGGGAGCTTAATAAATACACAATAGTACTAAATGTAAATACATTGAGTCACGTGCATGTAGTATCATTACAACAAAGTCACATGCCTCCATGATTGGAATTACAAACATTGGTTTACAATAGTGTCAACGAAAGAACATGCATGTTGATTAATGAACAATGAGATTCGCGAACGAATGAATTCTAACTAATATTATGTTTGTTATTTGCAAACATATTTAAATTCTACACATCCTCATCGCACTTGATGTTAGGTCTGATTCATGTTGATGATGTTCAAGTTTTTTTCTTATCGTAAAACGAGAATGATACTCAATATTCATAAATGATATAATTAAACACAACTAAATATTTGTGTATGTCTGATTGTGAAAATGCAGATTATACATTAATCACAATCTAATTCTCATTGTGTTACTGCATGAGATTAATGACTGCAATCAGCTTCACAACTCAATGAGTATTGAGATTGACGAATGATATGTTTGAAAGACAGAATCGGTCACAGTAGTTGCGTTCGTTATAAATCAAACGTGCATTCAACTGCAACGGTGTTACGCTCTCGTCAACGAAATATTTCTGTGAGAGAACACAGTATCTTTCTCTCGCGAATTAATTTCTGTTTATCATAACAACAATGTTGTGTTGTATAAGTATAAGGAAATTTAAACTTTTATACAACACGTGTGTATTTGTATGTGCGCGCGACGATAATCGGATTCTCATTTCGCATGAAAATATGCATCGAATAGAGATGTGTCTTCATAATTGCATTTTTTGTGCATTATAGTAGTAAGAAGGAGAACGCCATTGAAAATAATTAAAATAATAAGAGACAGAATCTATATATGAAAGAAAGAGAGAGAGAGAGAGAGAGAGAGAGAACAAAGTGAGTTTTTCGCCACACGTCGAACAAGATGAGACGTGATGAAACACGGAAGACGACAGAGAAGATATTTTATAATAGGCGGAAGACAAGTGAAAAGTAGAATTGTTTTGTGCAAACTCGTAGAATGGAAGATAAACCACCTGGTGAGCTAACCTTTTAGCGGACACATTGCGAACCACGTTGTGAATCCCACCACGTGGGGTATGCCAAATTCGTCTGATAAAACATAAAAAGCAATAGTAAGTTACAAACTTTTGGTCGACTTGAGCTCCGAAAAAAGTGACTCAATGAGGACTCAATGAATATCTTAATGTTAAATATTTTACATTGATAGACTCAATTAGCAAACCAATTATCAGGCAAATAAGACATACAAATGATCATAATAGCTTGTAAATCTAACACATTGCGACGATCGAAAGTGCTTTGATTTTCGCTTGATCGGCTATGATACACAGTCTGTGATATAAAATTATCGCTGAATGTTGTATCTACTTGCCTCACAAATTAACGATGATTTCATATATATTGTTTGTTATTTCAAGGTTTCATTTAAAATGTTGACATTGAAATAGCAGTGTTTTTTCTGCTTTATCTTATCACGTACAAATCTCAGTCCAATTTGCGAAGACTTATAAAGCGAAAAGACTAAATTCAAGGTAATTTGACAGCGATATAAGAGAAAAAAAATATTTGGAAATTTGCGAGGCGATCGATACGCGTGTTGTAGCTGTTAGTGGGTTGTTCCAGTGGGATGTGGTTAGAAAAGCCACGAAAGCACCGCAATCCAAGGCTGCTTACAACGGGACGAACTGGCCTAAGTTGTACCTGGAACCAGAAGGTACGGCCCTTTGAGGTCTTTCGCCTCTTTTGACAGCGGAGCCGTGTTCGAATTCGGGCAGCTGCTGCTACGAGCGACGGAGGAAAGTACGTAAACGTCCTTCGGATCGCGACGCTCCTGCAAATCTGACGTCAACAAGGCATGCATACCACATGAACAGTCGCAATCTGAAAATGTCGATTGTGTCGTATGTGTTTTAACAAACTTAGCACGCCTTGGTAATCATAGACCCCGGCTTTATCGTCTCGCCGTCGAGGTGGTCTCGAACAAAATACAGGTAAAAATAAACAAAAAACTTTATATTAGAAATTAATAAGTGCAAGTAAACTTAAATAATAACTGGAAATATAATTAAAAACAAATACAGATGCCTAACAATCCAAACTTGTAAAATTAAAACTATTTGTAAAGTAACATTTCTAATGAGTTTAAGAAAACTTTAATTAATCATTATAAATTGAACTTGTTTCCTATAAGAGACATCTTTAATTTACAAATTGAATTTACAAATTGATTATTTTACACTCATAACTTGATCTTATGTTAATCTTGGATTTCAAGAGTTGCAAAACAACATTTAAAAGTTAAATATAAAAATCAAATTAGACATAAAAATAAATAGATAACAAACTAAAATTCATGTAATATGTAAAAGAAACATGCTATTTTTTTTAAATTAAAATAGATATAAAATAAATAACTATAATAAAAAAAAAAAAAAAAAAAAAAAAAAAAAAAAAAAAATAGAAAACTAAATAACATAATTATAACAAATTGAATAACGATTTAATAATTGAACTTGAAAAAAAGAACGAAAACCCACGCACGCGCATGTTGAAAATGAATATATTAAGTATGCAAATACGGAATGAGGCTAATGCTGTAACACATTTTTCCTGTGAGCGTCCTGTGGTTGATATGTTAGACATGTACTACTATAACAAAAGTTAGACATGTACTACTATAACAGGTAGCCTGTCAAGAAGTGATTAATGACACCGCGAACAACCTAAACACTAAACTTACTTTTTGAAGAAGAATGATTGCGTCCTATCTCAGCTAGCGATCTTATGATTGGTAACTTTGACATGTTATTGTCTTTACGTCTTTCGTGCTGGTGCCGATGTCTGACAAGGAGGGCATCTCGCACCTGAAACAATACTTTATGTTCAATAGATTGGTTAAAGATGAGGATAACTTGATATTGTGAAGTAGTGATTCAAAATAGAAATAACACGAATTTGGAACGTCAGACTTTGTATTTTTCAGATTCTTAAAGTTTCCCCTTAAATTCTCTCAATAATAGATATTTCACAAAAAGACACGTATCTGTGATAACACTATTATCTTTATATAACCAATAATTTAACTTCTGTTTTAAAACGATATATAAAATGAAACGTACCAATATCATGAGCGAACTCTGTACATATGTATTACTCACACACACATACATACATGTATATGTGAATTGTTCTTTATTTATTATATTCAAATATATCGTGGAGAAAAAGAAAGAGAGAAAAATGTTCCTAATAGAATATATTAATAGATAATATTTCATACCTTAATATGTTCTTACCTTCTCTCGTAACTCAATCGACAATACGCCTTTATTGATCATATTATCGAGGACGAGATCAGCTATCTGTTCCAAACTGATTGCTTCCATATCAAGCATGACGGTTCCGTTTAAAAGAAGACTTCTCAACTCGAAGAGCGAGTGCAGTGATAATGTAGCAACATGAGGTTTGCTCCATCTATTACCACCTTCCTCGACATCTTCTTCGAATTTGATCCATCTACGCATAATGTATGAAAAAATCAAAATGTCCGAATACATATACTTTTAATGACTTTTATTTTAAAAATTATTGTTGTAGCATATTTCTCTGTTACGCTCTTATTTAAAAATTGATTTCATTTATTTTGATGTTCGATGTTATTTTGTACACGTTTTAATAAAATTATTTGATATTACTACATCATTATGTTTAGGTGGGAAGAAAGAAAATGTAATATTTATGTATCTTCTCGTCATAAAATAATAAAAAACTTTGATAGCGCACGATAATTTTGATGTCATAAACATCGATGTCATAAACGTCGAAATTATTGCGCGCTATCAAAATTTAACATCGTTATCTTTCCTATATTTTTCAAACGATTCTATCAATAGATTTCGAACCCTTTACCTTGCTGTCTCCTTCCATTCCATTTCATCACCATCTTTAACGAGCTCCTCCATTTCCGAGAAAAGTGGATGCGATTCATGTGCATCGTCGCCAACTTCTTCGCCAAGGATAAACTGCACTCTCTGGGCTGGTGGAGTGACTAAACAATCGTGCAATAAAGCATAAATCGTCGATTTCACATTTGTAAATAAAGATATTTGCAAAAGTATGTACACATACAAAAAAACATACACATTTATAAGAGCAAATGCTAAAATAGAATAAAATACAATAAACGAGAAATTTATTGTTGAAATTAGTCAGTTGCGCGAAATGTTTACTTAAAGGGCAAGAAGCGAAGGTAACGGGAAAAATGTGTAGGATAAAATGACCATTTTTGGCTTTTGTATAATTTTTCTTACAAGTATTTAAGATGTTGTCTTTTTGTGCTTGCTGCTTAATAATTGTAAAGATTTGTTACCAAAGATTTCTGTATAAGATTCTGTAAAAGAAATCTTGTTAATTTATAATAAAAATTCTATACTTTCTTATTTGGAAATAACTTATTCCTTTTTTGTTTTTCCTCACTTTTTCCTACTTGTTAGTACTTTCGAAAACGTTTATTTTGGTTTCTTTTTTTAAATTTATATTAATTCTAAAAAGAATAAAAAGAAGTTGACGTTCATTGACTGATCAAACAATGAGCATAAAATATATGTATATGTATTATATACGCCATGACAGATGACGCATGCATATAAAAAAATTTGAAAGACATAAAAAGCAGAATAAAAAGACAAAAAACGAGTTTTTTTAATTCTATTATAGAACAATTATGTAATCTGTTGTATGTGATATTATTGAGAATTGGGTAAAAGACTATTTTACAAATAATATATATTCACTTTTATTTATAATTATCAATACATAAAAAAAACTTTAAAAATATTTAGTCTAGTCAAACTTTATAAAAAATTATGTTTATACCTAATTAACATAATTACTGTTTTTCTAATGTTGTAATTTTAAGCATTATATATTTTTTTATAAAAACTTTATGTAAAAAATGTAATGTTTATGTTTAATTATAAGTTTTATATTGTAAATATTATGTTAATGTAATAACTGTAATTTATGCTTTAAGTTTAATAAAGCTTTCTGGTTCTTTTTTTCTGCATAGCAATGTCACAAAATATTTTCTGTTGATATATTTATTTGTTTATTATTACATCAAAAATAATTATTATTACATCTTCATTGATTATCCTTTTCTATTGGAAAAAAACGGAAATAGCATTTTTACCCTCTTCTGAAATTTATGTATAACTGTATGTTAATAAATTGTGATACCGTTCGTACATACTATGAAGGTAGTAAATATTTATTATAAACCGACGCATTGAGCAACTGAACGTGTTATATACGTAATTTGCATTTGACATGTGCAAAGTTTATAAACTCGGGCGTGTTGCGACGTTGCCTAGAGTTCTTATAGGCGTAACTGATTCGGCGTGTTAACAGCGATAAAATAATCTTTATATAACGATAAGCAGTATCGCGAGGCGATGTTTGAGAGTGATATGTTATAGCTATCTATATCTGATAAACATCAATACGCATGTGACGCGATTATCACGTTTGTGACATCATGTCAGCGTATGTGAATTAAAATCTAATTAAAAAATATCATTTTCACAAGCGATTTTTATCGATGTCTCATGTGAAACTGATGACATACTTAATAATAATAAACACGTAAAATTTTTGGCATAAAATCTTGAAGATGTGTTGTAGAATGTGCGAACGGTCTTGTGTCAAATGTTATGTTACAGTATTAAGTATATTTGCATCTCGTATGTATGCATAAGGATGGCTTACATATCATCTCGCCGGCGGGGTCGCAGATACTAGCGAGACGACCCCTGCGCGCCATCAATAATTGTCCTGCAATGTCAAGGTTGTTGTGTCGTGTCATTCGAACCATGAAGAAAAATTTTTCATGATGTATCAAATTGTCAAATTTTTCACGCTTTGTACGAAGTAAAAATCTTATAAAATTATTTTCTTTTTCTATTCTTCTAAGAAAAATTAAAACTAAAACAAAGCTTTGTTTTTTTCTATAAAAAAAATACTTTATTCCTTTAGTAGTAGTTAGCATTAAATATTCAGTATAATGTGATTATATGATTAATTTTGTTTAATGATATATTTACTATAAAATAATTTTGTTTAATGATATATTTACTATAAAATAATTATCTTGTGTTTGTTCATTTTTATAGGTGCATAATGTTTATTAGAATCGAGATCAAATATTTACAATGAAGAAATATTGACAATGTATTAATTATACAGATATGGAAGATTTATGTGCGTCACTGATAAGCTGCTAAAATTGGTTTACATGAAAGAAATTTAAGCTATTTACTTTATTTCTAAAATTAGATATCAATGCCGGTAAAATCTATATTGATTTTTTCTTAATGATTTAGCTCTAATAAAAACGTACGCATTTGAAGTTGTTACTTTTATGACATAATATATGGATATATATATATATATATATATATGTATATATTATAATATATATGTATATATTATAATATATATGTATATATTAATATATGGATATATATATGTATATATATGTATATATTATTATTATTATTGTTGTTGTTGTTATTATTATTATTATTATTATTTTTATTATTATTATTATATACATATATATATATATAATTAGACTATTATCAATATTCTGCACTTTTGTTACTTTTGTTACTGAATATAAAGAAACTAATTTTTGGATGCCAGAATGTTTCAATCAAGCGATTTTTCATTGCATGCAAAATTGTTTCCACTAGTTCGAAAGAACTGAAAGATTTTCCTGCAGCTTCAATATCGATTGTCTCTTTATATACAATGTATCAAAAGTAGGGTGAATACCCAGATAAGTGTCGACAAGTGGTTGGCGCACTGCCACTGGTTCAATAGCGTCACAAAAGCGCAACGCGTCACATGTGCAGCGTTTCAGTAAGTATAGCATTTTGGATTACTTTTAAGCAAAACAGTAATACAGATTTATGAAATAATCCATATGTAGTTTTGAGCGTATTTTTAAAACGCAATTAAATTTGCAAAATTGCAAATGAAAAAATATCTTATTTAATTTTTGACAATATATTTAATAGTTACTTTAAGCAACAAATGTTACATATAATAATAGAAATGGTTATGAATTAACAAATACTAACAATAAGTCACGTAGTGATTTTAATATTCTAAGTAACGAACAATAATATAATCGATGAGATATTATTGCTTGTGATATAATTATCTCAGTATTATTATAAGTTTCTTAAAACTAAGCAATGAAAGTTGCTAAATTTTTTAAAGTTTGTTCTTATTGGTGAGAACTTATTTATAAATAAAAGTAAGCAATTTATATGTATTTCTTGCTTTCGATATTCTTATTCAAAAGTGTTGAAGTTGGTAAAAAATCCTTAATTTTATCTCACAGATAAAATATTCAAGAATCAGGACTGATAATAAGCGAAATTTGTTTCAATATTACTATGCCTATGTTAAAGCAATGTTTTGCTCAAATTTTCGGACAAGGCGATATTGTTCTCATGAAACTAATGAAATGAAAGATAAACTTACTCGGTCTGTCGTTGTCGGCATCATCCTTACCGCAGGGATACGACTGCCGTTGTGAATGATGATGCTTATGATGGCGGCGGTGTCTTCTCTCTCCTGGCAGATGCACGCCCACGTACATCGTGTGCGCTCTGTGACCTGGAAATAGATGAAAGGGATGTTCTGTCAATGTGTGCACATCTTTTAACATTGGGGACGCGCAATTTCAACATGGTTTTTTCTTTCTGACAAAGATGAACCACACGATCGAACTTTTCTCTCATCATCGAAGGAATATCGAATTTAAGCCACTTGATTACGTATCTTACTTATTAGCATTGTATGCAAGAGAAGTCAATTCCGTAGGTAAGGATTAAAAAAAATCCGTGTGAATATACGCAGACAAAGGGATTAATTTATATGAGATTGTAGAACTTGAACGCGCTAGGTCATGTTATCCTCGTATGTTGCGGCGAGTTCACGCAGGGTGAAAAGGTCATTAAGTCTGAGCTGATTTTGTAATAAATGGGCGAATGAATATACGGTTGGTTGAACTTTGCGCGAGGAACATATTACTCGCATATCAGTATTATTTACATTTTTCTGATTAATATCAACTAATAATATAATAACAAATGTACTTTTTAATATAATAGAATTTATAGTATTGTTCATTAAAGCTGCTAGTAAGAACTATTAGCAAACTTTACGGTTTTTTTTTCTTTTTTAATTAAAGAATCAATCAGCACCGCGATAGGAATGACAACAATTAACATCGAACTATCTAAATAACTTTGACACATCGAATATATGCTTTATAAACACGCTTTTTTACAAAAAAAAACAATAAATATGATATTTTTCATAACAAAATAAAAGCAGTTTTAAACTGGACTTATCGATCTACGTAATCTAATCTAAATACTAAATATATATGAAATTTAAAATAATTTTTCTTTTAAAAAGCAGTTAGAAATTTTTCCTTCCAGTTAATGAAGAAGTTTAAGTATAAGCTTTAAATATTAATTAGCCATCATGGCGAACTGTAACTGTAAAAATAAAAAATTCAAACTAAGAAATGCAGTGAAATTCGGACATAAGAGCCATTTCGCAAGATGTTATGCAGAAATATGTTTATATATATATATATATATATATATATATATATCCACATATATAAATATATGTACACGTATAAACATGTGAAATAATTTTTTTCCTTCACATCGGATGCTTCACATGTATATGAAGGATCCCGTATACCCCCCTAACTAATTTTAAAATACTCAAAGAGCCCGAGGTTTACTCATTAATTGTTAAAAAATTCAACTTTATTTTTGAATATTACTTTAGCTATTGAATATTACTTTAGCTATTGAAATAAAAATCCAAGTCAAATCTTTTTCGAATCACGTAAAAATAAAAGAAATAAACATGTAAAAAGAGAGAAACGATCAATTTTGTTTTGCTTAAAAATGATATACGTTGTGATACAAAACCGTCATAACACGTACGATTTCCTCTATTTGCACATTCTGTCGTTGATGATAGGATACAAAGTGACCTCGTCTCTATATATCCATTATCTATAGCCGGTCGTTGTTTAACGATTTTCGAAGCACCAACACGCGCATGAACTTTTCCGTTTACGCAAACACGGAAACCAGATTTATATCAGACTGATTTATAACGCAGATATGTTATTGTTTGTCAAAGATTTTATAATTCCTCATTTCGTTTATTCATAATATGCAATTATAGCAATTTTACATGAGTTTTGTTATCAAAACTGTCTCTCTCTCTCTCTCTCTCTTTCTTTCTCTCCCTTGTGCTCTTTTTCTTCGGCATTATTGATAAAAGATTTATGTATATTGAATTGTAATTATTTAACATCTTTTTTGTTTTAAAAACTGCTGTTTTCTTTTCGCTAAATCAGAATCTTGTAACGTTACATAATATAATAAAAAAATAGCATTAACTTTTATTATCTTATAAAAAATCCAAAAACTAATAAAAACGGTTTTTACCTTCATAATCTTTTTCCGTATAAGATTGATGGGTGGTCCGTGCACCCGGATCCTTTGGAGCTTCATCGTCACCGGTCCCGCCCGCATGGGCTCTGCCACTGCCGACTCCTGGCTGCATCCACGGTCTGCAAAATAAATTAAACGTTTGATTTAATTATCGTCGATGGCAATGCCGATAACGACTCTTTATATGCATCCGCGCTGCGTCATGACACGCGGTAGCTATTATTAACGTTGGCTATTACTAACAAGTTTCCAATTAGTAGAAATGTTACCGCGCAATGTCCATGACATTGTTCTCTTTTCTGAAATGTGTTGCAGTGAATTTCACTCAAAAAAGAAAAGAAAACTAGGATATTTTATCATTAAAAATCAACTTATAGAAAGAGATAGCTTATTGTTGATAGCAAATTTATATTTCTGTTTGATTAATGCATATTTGAAAGGTGTGTTATTCATTTCGATTAGGTATATATAGTGGGAGATGCCAAGTATGGAACGTGCATCGACACGAAATATTTCGTAGGCGTTTGTTCACAAACGCGTCCGCAACTACTACTGTGTGTGTGTGTGTGTGTGTGTGTGTGTGTGTGTGTGATGCGAATTAATAATAATTAAACTTCCTTAAAGCCTTTCTTGGAGGCATTTACTCATTTCCTCCTTATGTTTCTCCTCTCAACACATCTATTAAGTCACATGTTATTTCTTAATTTAAGTCGTGATCTTATATACTTTTGCTCTCTTAACTTTTTATAATAAAACATAATAGTATATAAAACAATAAGCCAAAATTCATAAATTTTGTAATTAATGTTAAACTATAATTTTACGTGTGTTGAAACTGCGAATATTACCAGAAGAGTATTACCAGAGAGTGGGAGTAAGATTGTAACTGTTGGAAAGTTCGACGGTACTTGTATTCTATATTATGTTAAAATAAAATAAAAATCTTAGATTTTATATAACTTAACAAAAAATGTTTAACAAATTCTGTTTATTTTAAATTTTACTGAAAGAATACTGTTTTATTTTTATTGGAAAACTCATATATTAAAGAACGTTATTATAACTCATATATTTAGAATGTTAGTACTAGAAGCTTAGCGCACTTGGAAATATTACAAGTTTTTTAGCTTTAAACAACACAATCCACTTTCAAGTTCATGAAGTTTCGAGAAAAATCTCTTTTGTTCTAATCGAATAAGTATTTATACTGTCATCTTGTTTCAGAAGAAACAAGCGTAATAATATAGTTGTCTATTATGATGTCTTGCTCCTCTCCTCCCTCATATAATCATCTTCTTCCTCTGAGACATTTACTAATTTCCTTTTGCGTCGACATTCTTGATTCCTCCTTTCTCACGTTTATCAACGATTGTCAAAGCGACTTGAATGTTAATCTTAAAACTAAAAGTAACGATTAAAGTTGAAATAAATTAATGAAAATTAAGGTTTAATATCAAGTAAAAACAATATATCATATAAGAGATAAAAACCGATTACATAAATAATAAAATATACATGTAATTAAGATAGTTACTTATTTCATTTCTTTGTAACGTCTTTAATATGTATAATGTTCGTTTTTTTGTTCTTCGTAATTTTAACATAAATTGTGTGCTTTGCCATTTTATAGCAAAGACTCTAAATTATATTAAGTGAAGATTATATGACGCGCATATTATTTGTTTCTCTGGTACATACTTGAAAATCTTTGCTATTTCACACATATTTGTTTTCACACATTTACTACTTGAATTTCTATTTTTAACTAAAGACAAAGATCTCTTCATTTATCTCTTTATCTAACTTTTGCTATTTGCTTATTAATAGCAAAATAAATAAAATAAAAGATAACAAAAAAAGAATTTTTAAACAATATATCTCTCTATTATCTCTCTTTCTCTCTCTCTATATATATATTATTGTATTACCTTATTTTCAACAATTATCTACACGCACATATAAAACTGTATTTATATTCTCCCTACTTCGATAACACTCAATCACATGACACGCACATTTGATGATCTCACCAGGTGTGCGGCATTTCTTATATCTCGTTTCTAATAACACGTGACGAAAAACAGTTAACTGTTTGAGATTGGACATGCATTTCGTCGCGAATGCAACTGGCGCGAGACAAACCTTGATGCGGTTGAAAATCAGTGCAGGAAAGATGATCATTTAATCTTTTTCGTGGGCGCTGCCAGGTGTAGTTCTTGGCGACGAACGCAATTGCAGCGCTCGATATAAACGCGAAACGATGTGTGCACATATGTTGTCAGGGTCACCACAGTATCTTCAGCGGAAAGGATAGTAGAATATACCGACATTGCGGTGTCTTGTATCATGCATCCTCAATAAGTGCTCTTTGAAGACTTCGTATAATTTATTAAAATATGGAGATCTTTAATTTACGCGTAAAGTCATACAAGTGTTAAGTGCGATGGCATTGATGAAACTGGTCTAATTTTAGATGATTCTATATAGATAACTAATCGCATGTATATATATATATATAGCAAACCTGTGCGAAACTTAACATAAATCAATGAAAAGTTAATAATTCAGAAATATTTTATTATGATTTAATAATAATTTATGGTCTGATAATCTCTTATAAAAGTCGTAATTATATATATATATAATTTTACATTTAGAATTGTAAGTATAATTTTACTAATTATCTGTGTGTAAATACATTTTGATCTTGTCTATTAGCTCGTATTTTCGAGATTTCTCATGATCTTTGAGGTCATTCGATAGAATGTCAAGATTGCATTGTCGTTGTCAGACGATAAACCACCAATTACGAGCCGTCAAGTGGATAATTACTACGTTTGATTATTCAGGTACTTATTTATAAAGCTCCACATAATGAATGACCTATTTGGCCGAACTATCTAGTAAAAGAAGCGTAGATTAATAAGCGAAAAAAGAATAATATCTATTTACTTGTTGCTTTTGATTTAATAATATGATAAAAAGATATTGCTTTTGATTTAATAATATGGAAAATTTGTCAAGTTTGGTTAAATATTTTATAGATTTTTCTTTTTTTCTTTAAGTATGTTAAAATGTATTTATTCATACGTTTTCATATATAAAAAATTGTTGTGGATAATTAGTCTTATGCAAAATTTATAAATACTCTTTACATAAAAGTTTGTTAAATACAAAAAACATTATAAAACATGAAATTGAAATATTATAAAAAATTGTGGATTATTCAAAGCTTTGCTGTGTATGTATACCTATATATTACATTTAGTAAGTGTGTGTAAAGTAGAACAGAGCTAGTTGGACCACTTTTTTATTCAAGCTGTTATAAATCTTCACATAATTATGATAGACTAATGAGAATTGTTTTAAAAGATAACGTATTTATCTAACTCAAGAAGTAAGCATAGATCCTTAAATATTGTACATAGATAAAAGTGTATGTTGAATAAAAAAGTTAGAGTGATCCAACATGTCTCATATCATCTATAGAGTAAGTAGTAGTTGAGACAAAAGTATAATTGTCTAATAAAGGTTATATATTATTTTTAATTAATAAAGATTCTAAGGCTCGTTGAAAATTCAACAAAGTATATATGGTGTTTACGAGCTGTTCGCAGGATGTTCGTGCGGAAATATGCGTGTATATATATATATGAATACATGTATATATCTGTTCACAAATAAATTTTTACAAGTGATTTTTTGAATTGAGATTTAAATTCTTAAATTCATATAGGATGCTAGATTTGCATCACATATATGAAGGACCCCGAATATCCCCCCGAACTAATTTAAAATATTTTGAAAAAAACTCCTCGGCCAGGAGTCGAACCTGGAATCTCCGGCTTTCCGGGCCTGTTAGGGAAGGCCGGAGATTTTTTCGAAATATTTTAGATTAGTTCGGGGTATTCAGGGTCCTTCATATATGTGATGCAAATCTAGCATCCTATATGAATTTAAGAATTGAAATCTCAATTCAAAAAATCACTTTTAACAATTTATTTGTGAACAGATATTGTACATAGATAAAAGTGTATGTTGAATAAATATACATGTATTCATATATAAATATATATGCATATTTCTGCACGAACATCTTGCGAACAGCTCGTAAACATCATATATACTTTGTTATATTATTTTTAATTCAGTTAATTTGATGCTTTTTTGAGTCTTTATTTACAAAAAATGCAATGCCTGATGTTCTACTTGTCGGGCGCCATTAGTGTTCATTATTGTTTTGTAAAATTATGTGTGTTAATTAACCTACTTGCGTTTATTATGCCGCGCGCGAATACTTTTCTTAATTAATATATGAATTATAAAACTGTTTCTCTTATATTGCTATTTACATTTGTTCGTTAGCTTAGAAGTAAAATATTTATAACTGTGTGCTCTCTCTATCAATAAATCATTTATGTATACAATACAATAAAAGACAAATTTACAAAAAACTATAGAAATAATAGTTTCTGTTGTATAAAGAAAAAATAAATTTAAATTATATATTTTATATAAATTATATATGTGAAATAATATAATATTTTTATTTCTTTTAGGAAACGATAAGAAATTTATATGTATATATAATATATATAATATATATAATATATATAATATATAATAAATATATTTTAATATATAATAAATAGTTTAGCACACTTGACTTTGACACGTGAGAAGTAAACGGAACAATAAAAGCAACTGGCAAGCGCCACGCGGCGCATTGAATTTCCGATTACGAATCAAGCGAACGAATTCGGACGAGGAAGCAGACAATGTTCGGGACAATGATCAGGCGCGGAGGCCGGCGGACAAATCAATGAGAGCATCAACGAGCGACAACAATGTCAAATGAAAAAGTCCTTGTAATATGGCATTTTTTTGTGGTTGCCGCTGCGGTGTGTAGCAATAATTGGCGGTTTAATGACAAAACTGCATGTGGTTTTGAACGTATGATGAACCATTCCACAAGAGCAATTTGTGTCAGCATTTAATTACATAATTGAGACAATTCACATAACAATATAATTAACGTTTTGGCAAGAAAACGCCAATCAAAAATATTTTTTATATACTTGAAACATAACAATTGCTAATCTTATATATTAATCGCAAAAAGGAGATAACAGTTTCTGTCACTCTTCAAACTTTCATTCGTTCATCTTCTCGAATATTTGACACTATTAATTTTCCGAGAAAAATGTCTTTAACACGCGATTTTGGCCTCGATTTACAAGTATATTTTTTATGATCATGTTGTTACAATAAACATTGGTCAATAAAACAATAGAAAAAGATTGTATTAGCTAGAAAAATTTGTCACGAGCTATTTTATGTTTATTGAATGACACAAATATGAGGCACACAAAACTGCACTTATCGTTTGATAAACGATATTCAGTAAATGCTTGTTAACATTTCTTCATCTTATCTTAATATTTTGTTTATAAGAACATATTACAGTTATAACATATATTTTGTATAAGAGTTAGCGTAAATATACTATTGAAGAAACAAAGATAAGTATATAAGAAATTGTGTCGACAACTCGATTGACAATTTAAGTGTTATTCGGAATATTCCTAAGAAGAAAATTGCAAAATAGACGACTTCTTAATGAAGCGAAATGAGAAGAAAATCTAATCAATTGTCACTCTAAATATTAATGAAATCTTTAACATATCTTTTGTAATTGTCAAGAGGTCAAAGATCAATTAGTTTTGAATAAACCATAGTTATCTAATACCTTCGTTTTTTTTAGCTTTTTTAAATACTACACTATATTAATGTAGCTGATTATATATATATATATATATATATATATATATATATGTGTGTGTGTGTGTGTGTGTGTGTGTGTGTGTGTGTGTGTGTGTGTGT